>JAMFTG010000101.1:0-67500 GCA_023974075.1 Chaenocephalus aceratus | reverse complement strand
TGTGTGAAGATGTGTGTAGAAGTGTGTAGATGTGTGTAGATGTGTGAAGATGTGTGTAGATGTGTGTAGATGTGTGTATATGTATGTAGATGTGTGAAGATGTGTGTAGATGTGTGAAGATGTGTGTAGATGTGTGAAGATGTGTGTAGATGTGTGTCGATGTGTGTAGATGTGTGTAGATGTGTGTATATGTATGTATATGTATGTATATTTCTATGATGCGTTCAGAAGTTGACGGTGTGTTGGTGCAGCTCTGTGACCTTTGACCTGCTGACGGGGGGGGGGCGACAGGTGTCTCTCCATCTGTAAAACACATCATGTCTCTGATGCTCACTGAACCCAGCCAGCACTCGTCCCACAGATAGTACATGTTCATTAAGAATACTTCTAAATACAGTTATTCAATCTTTCATCACTAAAATAACGTTTTAAAAGTGACTTTATTTATGAATTAGAACTTCAGTTTTAGAAAATTACCTCAAAACTACGAAATTTTTTCGAAAGAGATTTTTCTTTTGTAAAATTACCTAACTTGAAATGAAATGTTCTAAATATTACATTATTTTAAAAACAAGTACTTTTTCCAACAAAATTAGCAACAGAAATATACTAGATTTGACAAAAAACTAATTTTTCATTTGTCATTTTCTAAATATTCCCTGCATTTTCCCTGAAGATACTTCATTTTTTAAAGATAACTTAAGTTTCAAAAAATGACTTTTCACTTTAAAAAAACTGCTTCATTTTCGAAAAATCTAATTCATTTTGAAAGATTAGAAAAAAAATATTAAAGGTCCCGTGTCACGGCCATTTCAACTGATCACAATTCCTAGAATAGATTTACATTGTCCAATGTTCCAAACTCACATTGGTTTCACATACAGCATCTCTGTAAAGTGTATTCACTACACGGCTTGTTGGAGCTCCTGCCCCCCCCCCCTGTGAGCCCACTGTGCTCTGATTGGTCAGCTCGCCCACTCTGTTCTGTTCTGTTCCGTTACAGCGGAACATCAGTACTTATGTTTTGCAATGGCGTTTGTTAGCAACCAGGAAGTGACACCAGGAAGGACAAACAGATGAGAATGCTGCGTGGGGTCTGGGGGCCGTGTTGGCGGGACGTTGAGGGGCTCGCTGCTGCGAGGAGCGGACAGTGTGAGCTGGGTTCATTTCCTGGTTGCTGCGTGGGGTCAGCGAGACATCGCGAATGGACGCGGAAAGGGGGTGTTAAGGGGGCTGCAGCGCCCCCATCTGCGAGGCTCCACTTGCTAGTGCTAGTACTTTGAGGGTTTGTGACTCTGCAGACCGTTTACGTGCATAACAACCTACATAACACACAAGGGGACGGGTAATAACCGGAAAAGCACGACATGGAACCTTTAATATCTCATTCCATTTAGTTATTTAAATGAGTGAAACAGCGCCTCTCTGGACTATAACGGTAAATACATGTTGGCCTATGACAGCGGTGAAAAGGGGGTACTGCACCCACAAGTGAACTGAGAGATGTTTCTTTCCGTTAATTAACTGGAATGGGAGGGTGTGGTCACCGTTAACTCACCGGGAAACTGTGAACAAGTAAGAGAAACGTCAGGCCTCATCAAATAACGTGAGTCTAATATGAACCCTCTTCTACTATACCCCGCTGTGGATGTGTGTATTTACTGGATGTAGTGTTTTATACCGTTACCGGATGAGGGTATTTCCTGGTTTTTGTATATTTTCATGTTACTTCCTTGGCTGTGTGTATCAACTGGCTCTACTTTTGACATTACCGGCCGTGTGTAATTCCTGGTTCTCTCTTTTTAACTTAAGTGGCTGTGTGTATTTACTGGACCTGTATATATTTTTAAAGTTACTTTATCCGGAGTGTGTATTTCCTCGCTCTGTGTTTTTCAATGGCTGTGTGTATTTTGGCTTTGTAAGTAGTCCTGGTGTTATGGACTGTTCTTGGTGAGGTGAACAGTTGCATTTAAATATAATAGAGTAAAAGTACACCATTAATAGTACAAAGTAGCAGAAAATGGAAATACTCAAGTAAAGTACAATTACCATAACATTGTACAGTACTTGAGTAAATGCATTTAGTTACTTTAGTTGGGATTTGCAGCTTGTGCGGTTGAATAAATGCTGTCGTTTTAAGGAAGTAAAGATGCATTTAACATGTTGTATACTATACTTCTTTTATTCGGTTGTTTTGTCGTGCCTTCCTCTAAAGATCCTCCAGTGAAATCCCTCCGCTGTTAAACACTCGTTTCCCACCACCACTCATTCATCTTCATCACTGAGACACCTCGTCCTGTCCACACACTCAGCATTATAAATCATTACATTGACGGTGTTTTTGTCTCTGCTCGTTTGGGGGCTAGACCTTAAGTTACAGGTTACTTCCTGTGGCCCCCTCAGAACAGCTGTAATCCCCCCAATTATCACCGTGTCACAGCGGGCCTCAGGCTCAGCATTCAGAGGTGCTTCGGTCAGCAATAAGAGGGGACATGACTTTGTTGCACATTTTCCATAGTTTTTGAAGTGACTGTTCTTTTGTAAATAATAATAATAATAATAATGCATTAAAAAAATTTTATTAGAGCGCTCAGGTGCTCAAAGCTCTTTACAAGTACACATTACACATATTAAACATGTAAGAGTCATTACACAGGTAAATGCAGGTAAAGTGTCTTGCCCAAGGACACAGCGGCCTGACACAGCGGCGGCCGAGGCGGGATTCGAACTGGAGTTCACCAACGCCCCTTGATCTGATGACCCAAAATATTGGGCGAATATACCGCCAAAAAAATATATATACCGCCAAATATTGTATATATTGATTGTTGCTTTTATTTATGTCTTTAATGTGTGCATGTAGTTATATACATCTTTTTATAGCAAACGGGGTGTGCTGGTATCGCCTTTCAATGCTTTTATCATATTTATAAAGCTTGAAAAAGCTTGAACCCGTAAAGCTGCTATAATTGCGTGAATGCTGAGGTTTTCTGCGTGAAAGTACGAAGGAGCATTGAGCAGTCGAAGCTGCAGAGTTTCTCCGTTGACTTCTATCGTAAGATTTTAACGAATTATGGTTGATATTTCTGGAATTATGAAAGTCGGAAGAAGAAAAGTCCTAATCAAGCCGTAAATGTGGACGTTCTAGTTTCTCAGCATTCACACGAAGTCAAAGTCAACTTTATTGTCAATCTCAAAATATGTTTGTACACACAGAAAGTCCCGAGGTATAAAATAACATTCAAATACAAGAACACTCAATAATCACAAAATAACCGTTAACTTCAAGCAAGCAGGATATATATAAAAAAGATGATGTACATAGTGCACAAATATTTCCACAAATAGTGAGCATGTAGATTAAAATGAATTTGTTAATGTGTGAATAAACGGGATGTGCTATAGCATCGCCTTTTTATGATTTTATCACTATTCATAAAACCACAACATGTTATCTTGAATCCGTGAAGCTGCTATAAAAAAAAGTCCTAATTAAGGCATTTTGACTTTCGAGTTTCTCAGCATTCAAACCACGAATAGTGAGCGTGTAGATGTAAATGACTTTGTTAGTGTGTGTGATAGGGCTGTACCCGAATATCCGAGTATCCGAATAACCCTCCGTTGGAGTACTATTCGGGTTTTCAATTTCGATATTCGTTTTTTCTTTCCGCTCCGCACTGCGGCTGCCAAACTGAATGTATTGAATCTCAATATCAACGTAAGAGCTTGTGCTCTTCGGGGGGTGCTAACACTTAACCATACACGTTATCGTTGACTTTCTCCGTCTTTATATGTAGATATTACTTTTTCTCCGTTAATCTCCATAGCAACATCAACTTCCTGTCAACAGCGCTAACTCTCCTTCAAAATAAAAGCATGACCTTACAAATTGGAAGCCAAGCCAAATTACACTTAAGACATATACAACTGCAACGAAAGTAACAACACGATGCGATATCCTTTTCAATTTCAAAGAACACAAATTGGGTTACATCAACAAATAACTATAAAAACAACATACAGTAGAATAACAAAATTAATGCCGTGAATAAACCGAAACACACGTGTTGAAGCGGTTCGCTGCTGATTACTACTCACCGCCCCCCGCCAATCTTCGCTGATTACTACAGAATATCCAGAGGCCGTGTTTGCATCACCTTTTTTATGCTTTTATCACTATTTGTAAAAACCACAGGATGTTATCTTGAATCCGTGAATGCTGAGGTTTCTGAGTGACAGTTTGAAGTCGCATGAAGAGCTTTCAGGTCTGCAGAGTTTCTCCATCGACTTCTAAAGTAAGATAATTGAGCTTTACGTTTTGATGTTCGAGTTGCTCAGCATTCACACCAACTGGCCGTGCTCATCGGTTTTAATCGAGTCCTCCAAACACTGAACAGTATATTGAAAAAGCATTAACATTCATTTAAAAAAACAAAACATAAACCTGATCCAGTTATTGTTTTCAGGGCAGTTGAGTGTCTTTGTGTATGAGCTCAAACAACTGCTCTGATATATTGAACACGTCAGATGGTATTGGTATTTATCCCAATATAAATGACGTTACTACCTTTTCAGCTAAAGTAATGTTTAAAATCTTAATTTACACACAGGGTGCTTGTAAAACACACACCAAATAGTGATGGGTTGTAGTTAGAGATGTCCCGATCCGATCACGTGATCGGGGATCGGAGCCGATCACGTGATTTTCCAAAAATCGGGGATCGGGATTTTTTTTAATTTGTCTTTTTATAAAATATTTTTTTTTTTATTTATGTTACGAAACTAAAATGACCATGTTCACGTCTTAAAGTCAATCCTGAGGACTTAGTTTTTGTTTAAAATTACACACATCATGTATGTGTTGCTTTCTTTGGGCTTGTTTTCAGACCTGGTTGCTTATTCCTCTCAAAAGCTGGCAACAGAGTGGGCGCAGTGTCTCATAGTAGCAGCAAGCTAACGAGAGGCTACGTTCAGCTGGTGACTCGGGAGTCGGGACAGAGAAAATGTCAGGAGTTTGGAAGTATTATGAAATTGAAAGCGAAGGCAGTGTAACAGCCAGATGCAATGTTTGCAAGAAGGAGGTTCCGCGTGGTGGAAAGAACAGAGCTACGTTCAACACGACCAATCTAATACGCTACCTGAGAAACAAACACCAACAACAACACGACGAGTACACAGCGGCCACTCGGTAACGGCACTGAAGCAACCGACACTTTCAGAGGCTTTCAAAAGGAAAGAGAAACTGCCCCAGAACAGAGAAAAGACCAAAAAGATAACAGCCAAGATAGCTTGGATGACCAGCCGTTATCTGTTACCTTTGTTCCCTCCTCTTAATGCATGCATAAAGATCGGATCGGGAAAAAATCGGTATCGGCAGATTGTCAAAATCAAATGATCGGAATCGGATCGGGAGCAAAAAAAAGGTGATCTGGACATCCCTAGTTGTAGTTGGATGACTTTGGTCTTTGACCGCCAGTCGCCCCCCCCCCCCCCCCCCACACACAAGTATTATTTCTTAGACAAAAGGGATCAATCCGAGCCATTCACCTGCTAAGTGGTTGCCTGCTTGAAATGTCCATTTACGTTGAAATCTAAGCTCTCAATCTCCTGCTGCGTTAGTGTAAAAGAACCACGACTACATTGGGCCGACAGTATGCAGGTCAAAGGTCAGATCCTCACCTCCTAGATACCTCAAATACTCCGTGTCCAGAGCTATGAAGGAACCTCCAATTAAGCAAAGTGTACATGCCTCCAGAAAGCGCCTCTCTTCACCCGGACGCTATTTAAAGCAGGCATCTTGGTCCCCGGGGCTTAGGGGGTCCATCGCTCACATTCCCACCCGGAGGCTCGGGGGATTTATTTTAGGGACACGGTTACCCCCGAGTCCTCGTCAGACCAGACTCCACTGGACAGTCCTCCAACACTTCCTGTTGTGGCGCCATTTAGTGGAGACTGAAGCAAAGATGCTCTGAACGTAAAGATAGCTCATTACAAGCTGCAGCACTGGTATCAAACGGTTTTCTACTTCCTGTCTCCCAGCTGTGTGCGTCACTCTTTCGTGTCCCCTGGTCTCCAGCTGTGTGCGTCACTCTTTAGTAATCCCCTGGTCTCCCAGCTGTATGCGTCACTCTTTAGTGTCCCCTGGTCTCCCAGCTGTGTTGCGTCACTCTTATCGTCCCCTGGTCTCCCAGCCGTGTGCGTCACTCTTTATCGTCCCCTGGTCTCCAGATGTGTGCGTCACTCTTTAGTGTCCCCTGGTCTCCCAGCTGTGGGTGCGTCACTCTTAGCGTCCCCTGGTCTCCCAGCCGTGTGCGTCACTCTTTATCGTCCCCTGGTCTCCAGATGTGTGCGTCACTCTTTAGTGTCCCCTGGTCTCCCAGCTGTGTGCGTCACTCTTTAGCGTCCCCTGGTCTCCCAGCTGTGTGTGTCACTCTTTAGCGTCCCCTGGTCTCCCAGCTGTGTGCGTCACTCTTTAGCGTCCCCTGGTCTCCCAGCTGTGTGCGTCACTCTTTAGCGTCCCCTGGTCTCCCAGCTGTGTGCGTCACTCTTTAGCGTCCCCTGGTCTCCCAGCTGTGTGCGTCACTCTTTTAGCGTCCCCTGGTCTCCAGCTGTGTGCGTCACTCTTTAGCTTCCCCTGGTCTCCCAGCTGTGTGCGTCACTCTTTCGTGTCCCCTGGTCTCCAGCTGTGTGCGTCACTCTTTAGTGTCCCCTGGTCTCCAGCTGTATGCGTCACTCTTTAGCGTCCCCTGGCCTCCCAGCTGTGGTGCGCCACTCTTTAGTGTCCCCTGGTCTCCCAGCTGTGTGCGTCACTCTTTAGTGTCCCCTGGTCTCCCAGCTGTGTGCGTCACTCTTTAGTGTCTCCTGGTCTCCCGCTGTGTGCGTCACTCTTTAGAGTCCCCTGGTCTCCCAGCTGTGTGCGTCACTCTTTATCGTCCCCTGGTCTCCCAGCCGTGTGCGTCACTCTTTATCGTCCCCTGGTCTCCAGATGTGCGCGTCACTCTTTAGTGTCCCCTGGTCTCCCCAGCTGTGTGCGTCACTCTTTAGCGTCCCCTGGTCTCCCAGCCGTGTGCGTCACTCTTTATCGTCCCCTGGTCTCCAGATGTGTGCGTCACTCTTTAGTGTCCCTGGTCTCCCAGCTGTGTGCGTCACTCTTTAGCGTCCCCTGGTCTCCCAGCTGTGTGCGTCACTCTTTAGCGTCCCCTGGTCTCCCAGCTGTGTGCGTCACTCTTTAGCTTCCCTGGTCTCCCAGCTGTGTGCGTCACTCTTTAGTGTCTCCCTGGTTTGCCCTTGTGTGCGTCACTCTTTAGTGTCCCTGGTCTCCCAGCTGTGTGCGTCACTCTTTAGTGTCCCCTGGTCTCCCAGATGTGTGCGTCACTCTTTAGTGTCTCCTGGTCTCCCGCTGTGTGCGTCACTCTTTAGTGTCCCCTGGCCTCCCAGCTGTGTGCGTCACTCTTTAGTGTCCCCGGTCTCCCAGCTGTGTGCGTCACTCTTAGCGTCCCCTGGTCTCCCAGCTGTGTGCGTCACTCTTTAGTGTCCCCTGGTCTCCCAGCTGTGTGCGTCACTCTTTAGTGTCCTCTGGTCTCCAGCTGTGTGCGTCACTCTTAGTGTCCCCGGTCTCCAGCTGTGTGCGTCACTCTTTAGTGTCCCCTGGTCTCCCGCTGTGTGCGTTTTTCTAGAGACGTGGTTAAAGTATTGTCTCTTGATAGAGCTGTCAGGAGGTTGTGTAAGAACACAGGCTGCACACGGGACTACAGCTGTGTGTGTGTGTGTGTGTGTGTGTGTGTGTGTGTGTGTGTGGGTGTGTGTGTGTGTGTGTGTGTGTGTGTGTGTGTGTGTGTGTGTGTGTGTGTGTGTGTGTGTGTGTGTGTGTGTGTGGTGTGGTGTGTGTGGTGTGTGTGTGGTGTGTGTGTGTGTGTGTGTGTGTGTGTGTGTGTGTGTGTGTGTGTGTGTGTGTGTGTGTGTGTGTGTGTGTGTGTGTGTGTGTGTGGTGTGTGTGTGTGTGTGTGTGTGTGTGTGTGTGGGTGTGTGTGTGTGTGTGTGTGTGGTGTGTGGTGTGTGTGTGTGTGTTTTACTGGCTTCTGTGTGAGAGAGATCAAGACAGAAATGCGGCTTCCTGTCTTCACCTTCAGACAGCTTCCTCTTGACGCTGAGCATGCTTCACAGAGTTCACGCCTCCCCAGAGTTCCCCTGCAGCTCCTCACCGTCACCGTGCTCAAAGACTCAAAGCACATGTTGATTCTGTTTCTCTTCGTTTCATGAGTGTTAGGTTGTTGGTTGAACAGCTCACGTCCACTTTTAAGACGAATCCATTCAGATATAATCGTTTTTTGTGAAATGAATCAAGTGTCCTTGTTTCTATCTTAGTCCCCTGTTTGGGAATGCAGCTTTGAACCCCAGTGCGAGTAAGCCTTCTTAACGTTCTATTGTAGAAGTCAAGGCTTAACAGGTCAACCTAAACGTAGTGTGCTTGTTCTGAATGCTTTTCACGTGACTTAGACGGCAGGCCGTTTGTAAATATGCAGCTCTTGGCTCGATGCCCCCCCCCCCCCCCTCCTGAGCTGTCGATGTGTGAAAATACATCTGTTCTGTTTTGATAATCGATTCATGATGAGTGCCGGCGAACATATCAGAAAAGGCTCCTTGCAGCCCCTCGTGTTTAGATGTCGTGCTTTTTCTGTCTTTTACCTAAAGTGAATATCATGGGAGTGACAAACGAGACCTCTAACCTGATCTTCGTCTTTGAGAAAACTGATTGACAATTTTCACCTTGGAAATTATGACGTCATCCCGATAAACCCGATAAAAGTATTAATAGCCCCGATAATATACAATTATATTTTTTGGGTAAAAGAAAGAAAGAGATCCTGCGGTGTGGGGGGTTGGGATGAGGGGCGCTTGTTTTTCACTCGGCTCCTCCTGCACAGCCAGTACTGTGGTGTTAGTGGTTTAGGAAGAGGGGAGTTCTTCACAAAGCCAGCGCTCCCTAACTCGTGCCTGGCTGTGACGTAAATGGCGTGCGGCCGTGAAACCAGGACAGTAAACAAACATGTCGTCGGTAGCATGGGACTATTTCAAAGTTTCAGAGTGAGATAGTTCGCTTGCTATTTGTATTAACGACTGCAGAAGTTCCACGAGGAGGGAAAAGGCAACGAGCTATAATACTTCCAACCTGATCAGTCGCCTGAAACATCGCCATGGCTACGATGGTGTGTTCAAAGCGTACGAAGACGCCTGCGCTGCTAAACTAGCGGCGAATCCAAAGCCAGCTGCAAAGGCACCGGGGCTTTCACCTATCCACGAGGCTTTTGGAAAAGGCAAGAATTTTATTTGGGAAAAAAAAAAAAAAAAATTCTTTTTTTTAATATATTTATTTGACAGGGACAGTGCACATTAATTGACATTTCTGTAAATGCGCCAGAGTTAGCCAACAGGCTATTTTTCGTCTGTAGTCCCTGGACAGATGTTAAAAGTCATCCTAAAAACAAAAATTCACTTCACTTCAAATAACAGGTAAATACATCAGTAAAACAACATTCAACAGAGATACTTATATTATGATAAAAGCATCTATAAAAACATAAAAACTAAACTAAATACAAGCATATATAAAAACATAAAAACTAAACAAAAATACAAATTCACAAAGCAGACAGATACAGGTCAAGGCATATAAACAGAGCGTTGTCATGTACAGATTGTGTCAGTGTTGACAGAGCTGACTTTCCACTAACCATGTTTTTAAATTAGATTTAAATAAACTGCAGGTGTTTTGTTCTCTAATCTTTACTGGGATTGAGTTCCACTGTTGTGCAGCTTTAAAAGAAAAAGAAGATTGGCTGAATGAACTCTTCCTTAATGGAACAACGCAGTCTCCTCTTGTTGCAGCTCTTGTTGCCCTGGTTACAGGTGTGCGTATGGTGATAAAATGTCTGAGCGGAGGTGAGGTAAGGCCGTGTATTATTTTGTACATGAGGCAAGCATTTGCATATCTCATTACATGTTCCAGCTCAACAAGTTATATTTTGTGAGTATTGGGCAATGATGAGAATAAACTGACTTCTTATCTACTATTTTAAGTGTTTGTTTGTATAATGATTCCAGGGGTTTAAGAGTGGTTGTACAGGCATGTGACCAGGTTGTTAAGCAGTATGTGATATGAGATAGAACCATAGAGTGCATGTACATCAGAGACATGCAGTTCCCGGTAAACCTCAAATTGAACAGACTGAATTTGACCCTGTTGCAAACCTTTTTCACCTGAGCCTTAAAATTGAGTCTTGAATCAATGAAGACCCCCAGGTATGTGTACTGTGAGACCACCTGTAGCCTCTCCCCGGACACAAACACATCTGGCTCAACGCAGGAGGACTTGGTTTTGGTGAAGAACATACATACAGTTTTACTGACATTTAGTTGCAGACAGCATTGCTCCAACCAAGCTGTTACATGAACCATCTTGTTCGTCAGTTCAGTAGCCACTTGTGTCAGACTGCCTCCGTGAACATAAATGACAGTATCATCAGCATACATCTGGATGTTTGTATCAGGACAAATCGATGGTAAGTCGTTTATATACAATGAAAATAACAATGGACCCAGAATTGACCCTTGTGGGACACCTGTGGACAGCTGGAGGTTAGATGATTGATTATTCTGTACTCTGACATACTGAGAACGGTTGAACAAATATGATTCTATCCATTTAAGTGTTAGTGTGGAGAAGTTAATGCTGGATAGCTTAGATATGAGTTTGTTGTGATTAACAGTGTCAAAGGCCTTCTTTAAGTCGAGAAACACTGCTCCCACAACACCACCTCTATCCATTTTGGATTTGATTTGTTCTGTGAAGAAACAGTTGGCTGTTTCTGTAGAGTATTTGGCCCTAAAGCCAAATTGCATTGGATGCAGAGAAAAAGCACTGTTATTCAGATGGTTCATAATTTGTTCAGCTACAAGTTTTTCAACGACTTTTGATACTGTAGGAAGGATACTAATTGGCCTGTAGTTATTGGTAGACATTGGGTCTCCACCTTTAAAGATTGGGATAACTACAGCCGGCTTCCAGACATTTGGAAACATTCCTTGACAGAAAGAGAGGTTGATGATATTGGCAATAGGATGAGAAAGAGTTGTACTGAGGTCTTTGAGCATAGCTGCATCCATACCAAATATATCCTTTGCCTTAGATGGTTTAAGGGATTTAATTACTCTTTTAACTTCTGCTTCAGTTGTGCTTCTTAAGCTGAAAGCTGGCTCCATTTATCAATTTGACAATTACTTGTGCAGTCAGGAGAAAAACACTGTGCAATGTTAGCAACAGAATCAATAAAATAGTGATTTAAAACTTCAGCTACATCGCCTGGAATGTTTATAAGCTTCCCATTTACTTTAAGTTCAAACTGTTTTCTTTCCCTATGTTGATGACCAGTTAATGTTTTTAACTGGTCCCAGATCAGTAAATAAATGGTCACTTTGAAGAGAAAACTGTTCTTGGCTTTGTTTTGTTCATAGTAGTAATGCTCAAGTCCTTCGCTCATTATAGTCTCTTTTTACCACTAGGTGTGCAAAAACTACAGGTACATTTCATATATATATATTATATTGTTATCGGTATCGGTCTTGAGAAGCAGGAAGTTATCGGTATCGGTATCGGTTTCAAAAAACCAATATCGTGCATCCCTACTTTTAACCCTTAGATGCACACGTGGGTCTTTTTGACCCGGCGAGGTGGTTTTCTTTGTAATTAAATTTTCTTATCATTTCATATTCCAGCTATTCCTCAAAAAACATCTTTTGGATATCACGCCATTCACATTTTAAATTTACATTTTAAGAAATCGTAGTTTTTGTATTTCTACCCCGAGCTTCCATAAGTGGCTCAAAAATGACCCGCATCGAATTTCTGTGGAATTGTCTTTTTTCAAAATGTAAAAAAAAATTATAAAATTCTAAATAGTGAAAAATTAAATATAAAATATTTCAAGTGCGAACCAAAATATAATACTAAATATTATACAAGTGATTTTTCTTAACCAAAATGGCATAAAAACACATTATTCTAATACGGGTCCTTTTTGACCCACTTATGGACGAGTGTGGGTCCATCACTCGGGCATCGAAGGGTTAAACCAAACGATACACCGATTCACCTGGAAAAGGATCCACCGACTCAACAAAAAGTTAAATGTTCTTTATTGACTTGTTTATTCCACACATGGCAGTTATTTTGAAACAAAACATGTTCACTTAAACTGTTGTTTTGTTATAGCACATGGTGGAAAGGAGCAGGGAGAAGAACATCGTCCTGCCCCGTCTTTCTTTCAGTCACAGTGAATTACACATACTGAAATATAAAACACGTTGAGCTGCCACCCTACTTTGTGAGCTGGTTACAAAGCGTATTTGAATAATAGCCCATCCTTAGTCTTCCCCCTGAACGCCACACACGCCTCGGTAAATTCCTCCACGATGGGCGAGCTGTCAGCGTCTGCTCTGAGTGCTTCTGGCTGTAAGAGGAGAGACCCCCCCCCCCCCCCGATGAGGCTGCGCTACATACGGCCGCTGCACTTTTAAGAATCTCTCTTTTAACACTTGGCAGAGAAGTGCAGCAGGACGCGCTCGGGTCGGGTTATGAATGGCTCCCAGGGGCCCGTTTCCTCCTGAAGAGGCCCAAACTCTGGCCTGGGGGTCCCGAGGGGGGGACGCCTCGTTACAGGCTGAGGGTCCAGGGCGGAGAGGAGCTGAAACCCAAGCATCATTGAACATTTCATCGAACGCGCCGCGAGTCACCGCTGTTTTGGAAACGTGAGAGTTTAGTGTCAAACAGCAGCCGGACGACGAGTTCATCGACGAGATCAAAACTCACACACGTTTACGGCTTAGCACCGACTCCAGAAACCGGTTCCCATTGGACCTTAGAACAGCAACCTTTTCAAAGTGAATTAAAGACGTATCTTTTTAATTTGGGGCAATTGCTTGTTGCTATAAATACATTTAAATACGTTTACAGCGAAGCACCGACTCCAGTTTAAAGACCTTTACTGATTCCACCGAATAATGTCAGTCTTTTAAAAAGTGTAACCCTACAGTTGGAAAAAGAAGGCAGCTGATGAAGGGATCTGCATGACTAGGGCTGAACGATTAATCGATTTTAAATCGAAATCGCGATTCGAGATGATGCGATTATCAAATCGCAAAGCCTGCGATTTTTTTTAACTTTTTTTTTTTTTTATTTTTTTTTACTTTTTTTTTTTTCTTCTTGTGTGTCAGTCATCCACACCAATCAGAAGTGCTGTGCTCCACATGTACCAGCCATTGTTAATCAATCAGAAGTGACCCATGATAGAAGGTGATAGACAGATTGATCCAATCACCTGCCAAGTGCTTCTGAAAGTGCCTGCCCTTTCCAAATGGCTTCCAATGGAGCTTTAGATGCTTTGGTGAACCGTCTGAGTCAGGTTAGTAATGCTCCATTACGTGTTTCTATTACAGGGTGAATCTTTAACTGAAGTTGACTTTAAAGCAACTCAACGGAAGTTTCATGTAAGTTTAGTTCTTTCACTCGTAGCTCGGGCTGCGGGGTGCTAGAGACAAGAGTATGTTGATACGACCTTCCTAGCCGGAGTTATGGCCGCATTTTACAATAAACTTCCATTGGGTCGCTTAAAAATAAATATCGCATTTCGAATCGCAATCGCAATATTTGTCAGAAAAATCGCAATTAGATTTTTTCCCAAAATCGTGCAGCCCTAGACTGTTCACTTAACAGCTCGAGATGGGATGCCTCACAAGTCAGTGTCCTTTGTAGTGCTGCAGATTCAAACACTACTGGATACAAAAAGCTCTCTCTGACGGAACTCAAACATCCCAGTGTGTTCAAGATGGCCTCCGATCAGGTCTTGGAAATGCAAAATGTCCCTTTCGCTTTGCCTACATTAAAGATCTTGATCCTCATACACTTTGAACCCAAGCATCGTTGAACATTTCATCGAACGCACCGTTGTTTTGGAAACGTGAGAGTTTAGTGTCAAACAGCAGCAGGACGACGAGTTCATCGACAAGATCAAAGCTCACACGCGTTTACGGCTTAGTACCGACTCCAGAAAGCGGGTTCCCATTGGACCTCAGAGCAGTTCAAAGTTAAAGACCTTTTTAATTCGGGGCGATTGTAATTGTGTGTCGTTTCCCTCTTCACGTACTTTAGCTTTGTTCAGTGAGAGAACTCTTTCTGTTTGTTTACACCTCGCTTTCAATTATATTCCTAACTTTTTATTGTCCTTTATTGTCATACTCTGTAAAGCACTTTGGGCTGCGTCAAGCATGAACGGTGCTACACAAATACGATTAAATACGCTTACAGACCTTTACTGAGTTCACAAAGTCTTTTTCTAAGTGGGTAACCCTCCAGTTGGAAAAGAAAGCAGCTGACGGAGGGACCTGCACGACTGTCACGTAACAGCTGGCCCTCTCCGTGCTGCAGACTCAAATGAGATTGGCACATTTCATTTCATTTCATTTCAAACCTTTATTGAGACAGATCGGTCCCTTGAGATCATGGATCTCTTTTACAGGGAGACCTGCATCAATTTAGTTCCACATGAAACATAGAACAACATAAAAACAAACAATAGAGGACATCCTATTTACATATTCACCAACACTTACAAACACCCGTAGCGTCAGAAAGCATCTCGTGCAGACGTGCCTTCAAAACATTCAGAGAAATGAAATTGCTCAATTTCAATTTGGACTGTCGGCTGTTCCAACGAGTGGAGCTGCGCACATAAAAGCCGTCTTACCTAAGACAGTCGCTCTCGGCACATCTAACAAGACCACATCCTGATCTCAGACAACAGCTGCCCGCAACTTTCTGCTTTACCAGAGAACACATGTAATACGGGAGTTTGCCCAACATAGCTTTATAAATAAACGTGTACCAGTGACTGAGCCTCCGTACAGAGAGTGATGGCAGACCTGCCTTGGTATACAGGGCACAGTGATGTGTAAGCGCTTTACAGTTAGTAACTAATCTCAGAGCGCTGTGATACGCAGCATCTAACTTGACCAGGCAATGGGCAGGTGCATTCATATAGACCAGATCCCCAGAGTCCAGCACAGGTCAAAGGTCACAGAGCCTGTTCCTGGCCTCAAGCGAGAAACAGGACGTGTTCCTGTAGAAGAAACCTAGCCTAACCCTCACATTGACATGAAGTTTAAAAGAGAGACAATCATCAAGCAAAGAAACTCCTTTTTAAGGTTACTTTTGTACCACTATGCTCATCTGCTCATCAGAAGCCTCCTCTCCACCACCCCCCCCCCCCCCCCGCACCAAGCACCGGACCTGGGGGACAGAGCCTCTCCGTCGCTGCCCCCTCCCTCTGGAACTCACTCCCCAAACCCATCAGAGATGGCACCGACCTCACCACCTTCAAACACTCACCTCTTCAGTCTGGCTTTTAACGTGTGAATGTTTTTGTATTATTTGACTTTCACTTTAACGATGTATTTATTTGTTGTTCCTTCCTTTTCTTTTCCCTATATCTGTAAAGCGTCTTTGAGCACCTGTAAAAGCGCTAACAAATTAAATCTATTATTATTATTATTACTAAAGAAATCCAAAATATCTGCTGTTGTCTTCAAGATGGCCGCCATAAGGTCTTGGAAATCACTTTCCCTGTTTTAAAGATCTTCGTGTTGATGAATATACTCTTGGCCACGCAGAAAGGAATTACTCAGAAGCCTATTTTAATCATGTCTTAGAATAGATGAATACTCGATTCTGATTGGTCAATTGGGACATCTCAGAGGTCGATCAGTTAATTTTCTTAGAGGAAGCAATTAGATAATTTTCAAGCCAATAACACCAATTAATATTAGGAGTCAAGTCGTTAGTGTGCTTGGTTTGTACCCTTCAGAGTGATCAAGGCTCCTGAAGGGAAGCAGCTGAAACAGGGTCAGTCCACCAGAACCCGTTGTGTGACTCCTCCCACTTGGACAACCGAACGACAGACTGGTTTGCAGACGGCAACACTCTGAAACTCTGCATCTCTCCTCGTGGTCCGTGACCTCCTGACTGGACGTGAACCCGGTGGTCCGAAAGGTCGCGACCTCTCTGTCCGTTTCCTCTGTTTGGCTTCGGAGCTGATACTCCAGAGCCAGCTGGGAATTCAGACACACAAACAGTACAAGCTCTGACTCCCTGACCCAGAAGAAGGGTTTAAAGAGAAACGTTAACACGGTGTCGCCGATCCGACGGGCACTTTGGAAACGTCTTGTTGATGCTGTGTGTAGTACGCTTTAGCACTGTATCATATAGTTTTATACTCACAGTGTTTAGCCACCGACCGGAGGCTGGCAGCCCTTGTTGAAATCAAAATGAATGTTGATTTCAAAGATGGGTTTGGTCAAAGCAAGAGAGCAGAAGGTAGGGCTGCAGAAAGTATGGGCGGGCGGCGTAGGCGGGCGCTGTAGGGCGGCGCGACTGTAGGCGGGCGCTGTAGGCGGGCGCGTAGGCGGGTAGCGCGTGTAGCGGCGCTGTAGGCGGGCGCTGTAGGTGGCGCGTAGGCGGGCGCTGTAGGCGGGCGGCTAGGGGCGGTAGGCAGGCGGTAGGCGTAGGCGGTCGGCGAGCGGTAGGCGGAGGCGTAGGCGTAGCGGGCGTAGCGGACGTAAAAGTCGGGACGCCTTCGGTACGCGTTCTTTGGTCTCAGGTTGGTGTGTAGCGGCCTTTAACCCCAGTTTGATTTGTAGAGAAACATGTTTGTATTTCTCAACTAAGATATCGATATTGGTGCCAGAACGTGGTCGTACAGCATTTACATGTTTTTAATACATTAAAATCGGATCAAATACAGAACCGGACTTTAAAGTTACGAGATGGTCCAATGATGAGCATTTGGTTAGACATCTTGAGGTTTCTTTAAATGAGGAAGTGTGCCACATTATTGTTATATATTTACCTGTTGAGATCGAAATGAAGGCTGAGTTTACCCTTTTTGTACCCCTAACTCTCTCTCTCTCTCGTCTCTCGTCGTCCTCAGGCGAGCCCTCCATCTAACTCCAGTGAGGTTATATGTGGAGAACATGTATGTACAGTATTTCTCAAACTAAGGTATTGATATTGGTGCCAGAACATGGTGGTATTAACATGTTTTAATAATTAAAATATAGACCAAAAGCGATCGTCCGCCCATTGAGAAATTGGTTGGACATCTTGAGGAGTTTTTAAAAGTGTACCATATAAATTTCAATCACTATTTTTACCGGAGGCTTGCAACTAGGGCCGTATCCGAATATCCGTTTGTTGGAGTAATATTCGGGTTTCAATTTCATTATTCGGATATTCTTTTTTTATTTTTGTTTGGCCGCCGCTCTGCTCTGCGGCTGCCAAATTTAAATTATTGAAATCTCCGATATCACGTAAGAGCGTAGTGGTGCCTCCTCGGGGGGTGCCAACACTTAACCATAAACGTTATCGTTTACTTTCTCCGTCTTATATGTAGATATTACTTTTTCTCCGTTAATCTCCGTCACGTTGTTTCCATAGCAACAACAACTTCCTGTCAACAGCGCTAACTCTCCTTCAAAATAAAAGCATGACCATACAAAATAGGAAAGCCAAGCCAAATTACACTTAAGACATACAACTGCAACGAAAGTAACACACAATGCGATATCCTTTTGGGTTACATCAACAAATAACTATAAAACAATACTGTAGAATAACTAAATGAATGCCGTGAATAAACTGAAATACTCGTGTTTGAAGCGGTTCGCTGCTGATCACTACGCCCCCCCCCCGCGGGCCGAATATTTGCTGCTGATTACTACCGAATATCCGGAGCCTGAAAAAACTGTATTCGGGACAGCCCTACTTGCAACCCCAGTGTGGTTGTCTTAAAGTGGCATAAGATAAGATAAACTTTATTTATCCCGAAGGAAATTGTTGTGCCAGAGTTAAACAAATACAATAAACACAACAGCATGATGATAAAACGGTACACTAACAGTGGAGTAAAGAGAGCAATTAAATATCTACCGGAAACAAAGACGGTCACATCATGAATGTAAATATTAACAGTATATAGAAGAAGACGCCGAAGACATGCTGTATATCCCTCACAGGACTTGTACCAGAACATGGTGGTAGTGGCATGTTTAATAAGATGAAGTCAGGGTTCAGTGTTGGTGTTTGGGGGAGGGTGGAGGTCCTGAAGGTCACAGACTGACCCTCGGGGAAAGCCTCCTCTCAGACAGGACACCAGATATGACGATTATCAGCGAGGAGACGTAAACAGCTGAGCGTCTCCTCCAGAAAACATGGCGTCTCTTTCCCCCGATACCTGAGCGCCTGTGTTTACGCCGAGGTGAGGCAGCAGCCGCTCGGAAAGCGATACTCCAAGCGTGTTTACTCAACTGCTGCGTCCTAACCTCGGTACCTTCGTGGCTCCGACATGATCCACCTTAATGCTGACAAATGACTTTCTGACCAGGAAGCAGAGGGGGGTTGTGGGTAATCGATCCGGGGAGAGGACACTAAACACTTCGAAGACTCTCATTGCGAAGTTGAAGTTCAGCCGTCAAGTCGTGGTTAATGAAGATGTGAGGATTACACTTGATTAAAAATGGCTTCTACGGAGGAACGTGGACTCGGTTGTACTTTATATCATAAGCCTGGTTTTAAACCAACAATAGTTACATATAATATATAAAATGATGTAGGGTAATAACTTCATAATTAACTACGTCTGAAAGCAGAAGTCCCCAATTTCGAAATCTTTGGCGGAAATGGCGCTCCATTGAAGGCGGGGCCTCGCATATGACGCACACCTGTTCCACCTGTCTTCGTTTTCCGAGGCTAGGAAGGATTCTTGCCTCGCTTCTGAAGGACCTGACTCGGAGGGACTTGTCCTACCAAGGAAGCGTCCTCGACATTGAGAAACACCCACACTCTGATGTTTGGACGGTGGCCTTGACCCCGTCCTGACCTCAACCCCCCCCCCATGGTTAGTAAGTGTCAGGTTTCTCTGTCCGGCTACTGCAGGAGAAGCAAAGGATTCTGGGAAAGATGAGGAGGAACAGATGGAGTGTGTCTCAGGCAGGAAAAAAGAGTCCGACGTTATGAGTAAATCTGTGAAATCCAATTTGATTTAAACGGCACATTTAAAAACCAAAGAAATCAATACACGTTTAAAAAAGCAGCATAAATACATTTTAGACAAAACCAATAAAAGCACGAGACAATAAAACCACTTATAGCCACAGACTGAAAAACTCTCATGAGACATTTTAAAACACAACAAAATAGAAAACCCCAATTTAGAAAAGACAGACTGATACGTCGCATACGTGGTCTGCAAATACTAATATGCTTTTAAAAGATGTTCAGGTAAACGTAGTAGTTCGTGTCAGGTCGAATGTCCCTCGTGGTGAAGAGTGAGGACTGAGGGCAAAGACGAGTCTCTCTACCCATCATGTATCCGATTAACCAGAACGTTCTACGGAGATGGTCAACAGTTCCCAAAGCATCACATGTTAGGGTTTGTCCAAAACTGAAAAACGAAACATAACCTAAGAATATTGTCTTTCCAGGCTGTACGTGGAATTGTCGTGATATTTTGAAACCCTTTCCATACCTGTCACTCCAGAACGAGTCACTCTATTTAAATACACTTATTAAAATCAAGATACTTTTCAGATTAAGTGGCGACTGATTAGAATGAATCACACACACACACACACACACACACACACACACACACACACAGCTAGTTTATAGCACACTTGTGTTAGAATATTAATTTCCCGATGTCCACTATTTCCTGAATTTACTTACTTAATCGTTGCCACTTGATACACACCCACGCACACACGCACACACACACACACACACACACCACACCACACCACACCACACCACCCACACACACACCACCACACACACACACACACACAGCTAGGTTATAGCACACACTTATGTTATAATCTTAATTTTCTCTATTTATATGTTCATTTACTTGATCGTTGCCACACACACACACACAACACACAACCAATTACAAAAAAAAACTTCCTCAAGCTTCTGACATGTGGAGATGACCTGCATAAGTCAAGAAGAAGGAGATCCCTGTAAACACTGAGACACACACACACACACACACACACACACACACCTGTCCCTCTGTCTTGAGAACACATCAGTGTCTTTAGACCACCTCGGGAGGAGGGGACATGTTCAGAGGGTCTGAGGTCACTTCCTGTCCCCGAGTCATCTGGAGAATCACTTTAACTCTAATTGTAACTGTACTCAGCGCTTCACCTGGTCAGAGGACGCTTTGATTCGAAGTGTCTGAGAGTCCACCTGTCTGCTGAGTCTCCGGGTGATTAGAGGACGCTTTGATTTGAAGTCTCTGAGAGTCCACCCGTCTGCTGAGTCTCCGGGTGATTAGAGGACGCTTTGATTTGAAGTCTCTGAGAGTCCACCTGTCTGCTGCGTCTCCGGGTGATGGAGTACGTCTCCAGCTGTCCTCTGCTTTCTGTTCACTTCTACACGGCGGCCTCAAACCGTTTACTTTACACTTTGATGGCTAGATTAATTCCAACAAGTTAGTCGATGCACATCTTACGCTATGTTGTTCAGCATGGAAACATTCATTAGCTCAGTGCCTCTCAAAGTGTGGTTCGCGGACCACTGGTGGTGGTGAGCTCCCCCTAGTGGTCCGTGAGTATATTGGTAACATTTCACATTTGAAATGAATAAATGAATTTAAGTTTTCCGCACTCTCGCTGGAATATTCTGCAATGGAGCGAGCTTATGTTTCACTTCCAATTGCATGACATAGCCCCGCGCAACACCTTCATCACGCATGTTGCCACTTGCTTGTATCTCTTTCAGGCGATTTGTAATGTGTTCTAGAAAAACGATGTGATTTTGGATATGTGTGGAGATAGGTGGTCCGCGAGTGTTTTTGTATCGGTTAAGTCCTTGGTGTGAACACGTTTGAGAAACATTCATTAGCTAACAATGACATTATGGTTCTATTAATATAAAGGGAGGTCAGGTACTTTTAAAGCAGCTGCTAGCTATGGGTACTTTTTACTGAAGTACACTTCAAAGCCTCTTTACTTTGACTTGAGTAAAGAAGTTTAGTCAGTACTTCTACTTTCACAGTATTTTTAAACACGAGTATCTGTACTTCTACTTGAGTAAAGGATGTGTGTACTTCTACCTGAGTAAAGGATGTGTGTACTTCTACCTGAGTAAAGGATGTGTGTACTTCTACTTGAGTAAAGGATGTGTGTACTTCTACTTGAGTAAAGGATGTGTGTACTTCTACTTGAGGAAAGGATGTGTACTTCTACTTGAGTAAAGGATGTGTGTACTTCTACTTGAGTAATGGATGTGTGTACTTCTACTTGAGTAATGGATGTGTGTACTTCTACTTCAGTAAAGGATGTGTGTACTTCTACCTGAGTAAAGGATGTGTGTACTTCTACCTGAGTAAAGGATGTGTGTACTTCTACTTGAGTAAAGGATGTGTGTACTTCTACCTGAGTAAAGGATGTGTGTACTTCTACTTGAGTAAAGGCTGTGTGTACTTCTACCTGAGTAATGGATGTGTGTACTTCTACTTGAGTAATGGATGTGTGTACTTCTACTTGAGTAAAGGATGTGTGTACTTCTACCTGAGTAAAGGATGTGTGTACTTCTACCTGAGTAAAGGATGTGTGTACTTCTACTTGAGTAAAGGATGTGTGTACTTCTACTTGAGTAAAGGATGTGTGTACTTCTACCTGAGTAAAGGATGTGTGTACTTCTACTTGAGTAAAGGATGTGTGTACTTCTACTTGAGTAAAGGATGTGTGTACTTCTACTTGAGTAAAGGATGTGTGTACTTCTACTTGAGTAATGGATGTGTGTACTTCTACTTGAGTAATGGATGTGTGTACTTCTACTTGAGTAAAGGATGTGTGTACTTCTACCTGAGTAAAGGATGTGTGTACTTCTACCTGAGTAAAGGATGTGTGTACTTCTACTTGAGTAAAGGATGTGTGTACTTCTACTTGAGTAAAGGTGTGTACTTCTACTTGAGTAAAGGATGTGTGTACTTCTACCTGAGTAAAGGATGTGTGTACTTTGGCCTCTCTGTGCAGCAGTCACGTGACTCCTGTCTTGCCAATATGTTGAGGACCTTTCTTTATGGATTATCAGATCCACTGTTCTTCTATATTATCAGAATGTGAGGATTCGTCTTATGTCACTGTTTGCCATTGTTCTGAGATGTGAGTTGGAGAGAGGAGCGCTGGGGTTATCAGTCGTTTGTGTTGTTTTACAGAAAGCACGGTTACAATCTCATGGCTGAATGTGTAGCTGATTTGTGTGGATGATGCCACGCAAGATTTCAGACCAGGATTCCTCCTTGAAACCGACTTTGTTTGACACAAAACCAAACAGACGAAATAACGCGAAAAGGTACATAAAACTTATTGTTTTAGACAATCTGAGCCTGTCTGTGGAAAGCACGTTTCAGTGAACGCAAGTTGACGGTGCAGATCAGATACGATCAGATCAGAAGTACTTTATTGATTCCTATTTGGGAAATGTTTGTGTTGCAGCAGCATAAAGAGACAAGGCATGTACAGTAGAGAAATTAAAAGACTTGAAATAAACAATCAAAAATGTAAAAATAGAAGTAAAAAGTAGAAATACACACGTTATAATACAAATTTAAAGTAATATAAGATACGCCAAATGACATTGCAATCATTATTGGACACATGTCTTTAAAGTTATCCCTATTAGTCCCTTTGTAACACAAACATATGCAAATAGGATCCAGGCTGAAATGGCTGTATGGAAGTGAAGTTACCCTCGAGGCCTCAGAGCTGCAGGCATGAGTCCTACACCCAAACGTAAGTTAGCATTTTAGCACTTAGCATTTCCTGTTCTGGTTTTAAACGTGTGTTTCCAGAGACGTTCATTAAATAATTAAATACACTTCTCATCCTACAGACACAGTCCCATGTGCGTGTTCACATCCAGTCCAGGCAGTCCAGTTGCCTCAGTGTCAGTGCTGTGTTTCTGGATGTAAGCTAGCTCTGTTTCCCTGAAGCTTTTCACACAGCTGCTCGCGTTAGGATCACCGACCATTATGTTTCCCTGTTGCTCGGACGATGAGGAGTCTTTACTCTGCCACAGTGGGACTGGAAGAATGGTGTTTACTACACAGAGCCAACTGGACGGCATCGCTCACACACGCACACACAGACACATGCACACACACAGACACATGCACACACGCACACACACAGACACACGCACGCACACACACGCCACACAAAGATTTAGTTTATAGCACAAATTCGTGTTAAAATCTTAATTTCCAAATATTCATAATTTCCTGTGTTCATTTACTTGATCATTGCCATTTGATATATGCACACACACAGACACACACACACCATGCGCACACACACGCGCACACACTCAAGCACAAGCCAAAAACCATCCGCCCCCACTCACTCCCTCATTGGCCAATCGTGTCGTCACGGAGACAACAGCTGTCTCCAGGATGAAGAAGCTACTTTGAGGGTGCCAGCCAGTCTGCAGGCCTGCAACTGGAGAGTCCCCCGGGTCCTTATGGCCTTCAGAACACACACACACACACACACACACACACAGACACTCACTCACACTCACAGTGCAGCATGGTTAGCGCCCCCTAGAGGGTTTATTTTTCCACATTGTGTTCGTGCTGTGTTTCGGTGTGGAACCACAAGTAGATGGAATAGTATTAGTAGTTTGTAAATGATTTTTATAATTACTTTGGATGAGTTTGAAACAGTTTGAAAACAGTCTACTGTGCCTTTTGTATTCATATAATCAAAACAAATGTCATGCACAAGTAAAACACATGTTTAATATCTTTTAAATTAAGCAAAAATAAAAAGCAGGAGAGGACTCTTTAAAGTAGAGACACTACATACTGATATACACATGTGTTCACTTTGATGGGCTGTCTTCTGAGTGGTTGAACATTGCTAATGGTGTTCCTCAAGGTTCTGTTTTAGGTCCACTTTTATTCTCCAATATATTAACAGCGTAGGTGAAAATGTGGATGAAGCTACTTTACATTTCTATGCGGACGATACCGTGATGTTCTGTGCAGGTCCCTCATTCAGGAGCTGGTGTTAAATTACAGGCTGTTTTTAACACTATTCAGACTCAGCTCTCTGAACTAAAGCTTCTTTTAAATGTGGATAAACCAAGGTAATGCTCTTTTCAAAAGCTAAAAGACACCAGAGCCTGTTTTAGATATTGTAACTACGCAAGGAATAAAACTTGAAGTTGTTGCCTGTTACAAATACCTTGGTATCTGGCTTTTAAACTTCATGTCAATAACCTGCTAAAAGCTGAGGGTGAGACTAGGGTTCTTCTACAGGAACAAGTCCTGTTTCTCGCTTGAGGCCAGGAAAAGGCTCTGTGACCTTTGACCTGTGCTGGACTCTGGGGATCTGATGTATATGAATGCACCTGCCCATTGCCTGGTCAAGTTAGATGCTGCGTATCACTAACTGTACGGAGGCTCAGTCACTAGTACATTTTTATATACAAAGCCATGTTAGGGAAACTTCCATCCTACATCTGCTCCCTGATCTCATGGAGAATTGTAAGTGGCTCCTGCCTGAGATCGAATGCAGTGGTTTTATGTCTTAGGGAAGACAGCTCTTAGATGTGCAGCTCCTCTGTCTTGGAACAGTCTGCACATTAAATGGAAACTGAGCAATCTGGTGCCACTAAATGTTTTTAAAGCTCGGTTGGATGCTACTCAATCGGAAGCTGTTGGTTCCTGTTTATGTGGATAGTTGTAAATGATGCTGATGATGTCCTTTTGTTGTTCTGTTTATGTTTTTATGTTTCATGTGGAACTACTTGAGCAGGTCTCCCTTGGAAAAGAGATCAATGATCTCAATGGGATTTATCTGTATAAATAAAGGTTTGAAATTAAATGAAATTACACCTGAACATCAGCAGGAGAGGACTCTTTAAAGTAGAGACACTACATACTGATATACACCTGAACATCAGCAGGAGAGGACTCTTTAAAGTAGAGACACTACATACTGATATACACCTGAACATCAGCAGGAGAGGACTCTTTAAAGTAGAGACACTACATACTGATATACACCTGAACATCAGCAGGAGAGGACTCTTTAAAGTAGAGACACTACATACTGATATACACCTGAACATCAGCAGGAGAGGACTCTTTAAAGTAGAGACACTACATACTGATATACACCTGAACATCAGCAGGAGAGGACTCTTTAAAGTAGAGACACTACATACTGATATACACCTGAACATCAGCAGGAGAGGACTCTTTAAAGTAGAGACACACACCACTGATATACACCTGAACATCAGCAGGAGAGGACTCTTTAAAGTAGAGACACTACATACTGATATACACCTGAACATCAGCAGGAGAGGACTCTTTAAAGTAGAGACACTACATACTGATATACACCTGAACATCAGCAGGAGAGGACTCTTTAAAGTAGAGACACTGCATACTGATATACACCTGACCATCAGCAGGAGAGGACTCTTTAAAGTAGAGACACTACCACTGATATACACCTGAACATCAGCAGGAGAGGACTCTTTAAAGTAGAGACACAACATACTGATATACACCAGAACATCAGCAGGAGAGGACTCTTTAAAGTAGAGACACTACATACTGATATACACCTGAACATCAGCAGGAGAGGACTCTTTAAAGTAGAGACACCACTGATAAACACCTGAACATCAGCAGGAGAGGACTCTTTAAAGTAGAGACACTACATACTGATATACACCTGAACATCAGCAGGAGAGGACTCTTTAAAGTAGAGACACACATACTGATATACACCGAACATCAGCAGGAGAGGACTCTTTAAAGTAGAGACACTACATACTGATATACACCTGAACATCAGAGGAGAGGACTCTTTAAAGTAGAGACACTGAACTGATATACACCTGAACAGCAGGAGAGGACTCTTTAAAGTAGAGACACTATACTGATATACACCTGAACATCAGCAGGAGAGGACTCTTTAAAGTAGAGACACTACATACTGATATACACCTGAACATCAGCAGGAGAGGACTCTTTAAAGTAGAGACACTACATACTGATACACCTGAACATCAGCAGGAGAGGACTCTTTAAAGTAGAGACACTACATACTGATATACACCTGAACATCAGCAGGAGAGGACTCTTTAAAGTAGAGACACTACATACTGATATACACCTGAACATCAGCAGGAGAGGACTCTTTAAAGTAGAGACACTACATACTGATATACACCTGACATCAGCAGGAGAGGACTCTTTAAAGTAGAGACACTGCATACTGATATACACCTGAACATCAGCAGGAGAGGACTCTTTAAAGTAGAGACACTACATACTGATATACACCTGAACATCAGCAGGAGAGGACTCTTTAAAGTAGAGACACTACATACTGATATACACCTGAACATCAGCAGGAGAGGACTCTTTAAAGTAGAGACACTACATACTGATATACACCTGAACATCAGCAGGAGAGGACTCTTTAAGTAGAGACACTACATACTGATATACACCTGAACATCAGCAGGAGAGGACTCTTTAAAGTAGAGACACTACATACTGATATACACCTGAACATCAGCAGGAGAGGACTCTTTAAAGTAGAGACACTACATACTGGTGATTGATGCAGATCCCAATGATAAACACATATTCTCATCCAACGTCGTGAAGGAAAGTGATTTGTAGCTTCGACACACACACACACACAACACACACACACTCACTGCTGACTCACTGAGGGAGCTTTGTGTATGTGTGTAAGTCAGTGTGTGTGTGTGTGTGGTGTGTGCATGTGTTTTTTGAGTCGGCTGCAACTGTCAGGACAACGACCCGTCTAATCTGCACCTGCCACTGACACAGCAAATGTACGTCTACAACACACACCACACCACACACACACACACACTGAGGCCTACACAGACGGAGCCGAGAGTCCGACTGCAAGACGTGCTGGGAAACTGGGATAGTACATTATTTAGTTAAACCCTTTATTTTTACAGTTCACCGTCTTTACTTTCCTTACCTCCTTCCCTCATTTCCTTTTTAAGGCCTCGACACTGGAATGATTTCAGCTTGTTGGTCATTTTAGTGACTTTTTATAGGATGGAACACATGTTGTCCTTCAAGTTGAGACGTCATCTTCCCCTTCTATCATTCCCCTTCGACGCGATGCAGGTCCATCGGTGTTTACGTTGTTTTCTCACATGAGTCCATACCTCTCTAAAAGGTCTGAACTGAAAGTGACATGTGATGATATCATGATGTGGGATTCTACGTTACACGATATAAGAATATAACGTAAACCTGTTGTGAGTTCATATCCTGACAATACAATAAATGACAGCTGTTAAAAATAACCAAGAACTCTGGAGTATGCAGTGTCTCGACTCGCAGGTTTCATGCTTTCGTGTTCAGAAAGTGGAGGGAACAGGGATTCTAGCCTTTGAACACCATCTACATGCACACAACCCGTCAGAGAACACGACCGGAGAGGGAAACCACACGCATCGTTGGATACATCTTTACTATTCAATTAGATTAATTAATCCCTCTAACGCACATGTGTCAAACCTAAGGCCCGGGGCCAAATCCGGCCCTTTGTGGATTTAATTTCGGCCCGCTGGATAATTTCTAATTCCTATTAGATCTGGCCCGCCGGTATATTGCACTCACTCCTTCACTCCATCCTGAGGGTCTCCTCCGCTCAGAGCCGGACCCCAAACATTGATGACCTTGCCCCCGAGATGAGACGCCAAGTATCTGAGCTAGCATGCATCCCAGAGCAGCACACTGACTTCAATGGATGCTTCCTTCTGCTCTTTCTCTCACGACAGCAGGGCGTGTTTGGTTTCTCTCTGAGGGAATAGTTTTGTTGAAGCTGTTGTGGCCTGTGGGGAAATGTACTCATAAGAAATGACTCTGGAGAAGCTGCAGGTAGAGCCATGAGAAATGAATGCAGCTGATTATTTAATGTTTAATTTGTTTTTAAAGGCAATAATTTAAGCTTAGTTAGTTCCAGGTTTAATATACATTACGTCACATCACATGTCACTTGTTAGACGCTTTTATCCAAAGCGACTTACAAACGCAACACTGTGGGCAATCCCCACAGGAGCACTTTGGGGTGAAGCGTCTCAGGGACACAACGACATGCTGACTGCAGTGGGGTTTGAACCTGTGACCCCGTGACATCAACGCTCTATCCACTGCGCCACACGCCTGCAACTTAATATGTGCAATAACTTCATTTCAATAAGTTCTGCCATAAACATTGAACCAGTCCGTCCCTCGACGAGCCCCCATTTCTAACGTTGGCCCCCTGAGAGTTTGAGTTGGCCCCCCTGAGTGTTGGAGTTGGCCCCCCCGCTCTCACGCCTCCAGGACTCTGCTGCAGGATTACAGCTTGAGCTCGGAAACATGTCTAAATCTCTCACTTCCCTACAGTCGCTTTTAACAATCATGTTTTAAGATATTACGGGTGACTTGTAAAGCCCCAAGTTAAATATCAGACCTTGAGATGCTCGGGTGTTTCCTAATGTTCCCAAAGTCCAGATTCCTAGACTTTGGAAACTCTTTTAAACCAATTCTAAAAACCCACTTTTTAGGAAGAGGTTGCGTTCTCTGTGTTCTTCTCATTAAGTATTTAGTTCTTCGTGTAAAGCATTTTTTTGTTTTTTGAAATGTGTTAAATCCATAACTCGTATTGTCATAAGAATAAAAGCTCGGAATGAATAATGAAAACAAAGTAAGAAGAAAACATACAAACTACGATAAGAAATCAGGACCGTCTTAACGTCAGTCCATCTCTCTTTATCTGTACCACTGTCCTCTCATTCATAACACACACACACCACACACCACACTCTCTGGTGGCTGTGTGTTGACTGACAGGCGGGGCAGGTGTGGTCTCCCTGCAGCAGCGCCCCACCTGTCGATCCGACCCCCCTCCTACCCACAAAACACCCTGACCCCCCCCCACCCCTGACCTCTGACCCCGTGACCACTTCCTATCCCCATGGGACCACTAACCCCCCCCCCCCCTCTCCTCCCCCAGTCTCCCACTTTCCTACCTTCCTTACCTCCTTCCCTCATTTCCTTTGTAAGGGCCTAGACACTGTAGGAATGATTTCAGCTTGTTGGTAATCTCGTATCATCATCATTTTTGAAACTTCCCCTTAAATCATTCCACTTTGACTCATTGTACGTCCGGGGCTTTTAAGTTGGAATATTTACAATTATTTTTACAATTCACCGTCTCTCTCCAACTTTCCTTGCCTCCTTCCCTCATCTCCTTTTGAGGATATGCAAATATCAAACCGTTGCATTTCACTGCCCCACTAAATACCATCCGAGTTGATGTTAAGGCTTTATTAGTAGTTTTGAATCCTCCAACAGTGCAACATACTTAACTTTAAAAAGAGCATTATATATGCGCTCGACGTGATGGTGCAGGAAAGTCGCAGGTATAATGCAAATCTTTAAAAAAAATGGATAAGTCAAAGCAACAATCTGATTGGTTCACGGGTGGAATTGTACTTTTCACAACAAGTCAGTATCCCTCCCCGTCTGAGAAGAAGCTACAACCGTTACAGCTGTTACATTACGTCCGTTACGAAACTAACTAACTAACAAAGCTTAAGATGGAAACATTTAAGGTTAACTTTGACCGCAAGCAACCAGGAAGGAACACACCAACCACTGCCTCCATTCTGCTTTCTGATGCGCGTCTCGAAAGCAGAGAAATGATGACCGTTAGTCCTGCTACTACTGGAAGCCGAATCTCGGGGACCGGAGAAAGTGGAGCAATATTCTCGCCACGCCAAGCAACAGCCTAGAACAACCCCAACCTATCCAAGTGACCTCGTGAGCATGCTATTGATGCTGGACAGGTTTCCAGTGGCTGCACAATAAACGGCAACAAACACATGAATGTAAATAACAGCCAATAATGTCTAATGTTCGCTAGCTGTTAGTGTTGTTGCATGTTTTGTGCAGAAGACAACGGAGGGACTATTTTTTTTTGAACATCATTATTTACTAATAAAAACTATTTAAATTGGAGTGTGTATTTTTCTTTCATATTGACACGCTTGGTAACCGTTTTATAAAAGCAATAGCTGAGCATATATCACGGCCTGTCGTGAGCTATTGCTTAAACATATAACAAGATAGATTTAGTGGTGGGTCCTGAGTCGTGGGTCCTGAGTCGTGGGTCGTGAGTCGTGGGTCCTGAGTCCTGAGTCGTGGTTCCTGAGTCGTGGGTCCTGAGTCGTGGGTCCTGAGACGTGGGTCCTGAGTCGTGGGTCTGAGTCGTGGGTCCTGAGTCGTGGATCCTGAGTCGTGGGTCCTGAGTCGTGGATCCTGAGTCGTGGGTCCTGAGTCCTGAGTCGTGGTTCCTGAGTCGTCCTGAGTCGTGGTCCTGAGACGTGGGTCCTGAGACGTGGGTCGTGAGTCGTGGGTCCTGAGTCGTGGATCCTGAGTCGTGGGTCCTGAGTCGTGGATCCTGAGTCGTGGGTCGAGTCGTGGATCCTGAGTCGTGGGTCCTGAGTCGTGGATCCTGAGTCGTGGGTCCTGAGACGTGGGTCGTGAGTCCTGAGTCGTGGGTACTGAGTCCTGAGTCGTGGGTCCTGAGTCGTTGGTCCTGAGTCCTGAGACGTGGGTCCTGAGTCGTGGTCCTGAGTCGTGGGTCCTGAGTCGTGGATCCTGAGTCGTGGGTCGTGAGTTCTGAGTCGTGGGTCCTGAGTCGTGGGTCCTGAGTCGTGGGTCGTGAGTCGTGGTCCTGAGACGGGGTCGTGAGTCCTGAGTCGTGGGTCCTGAGACGTGGGTCGTGAGTCGTGGGTCCTGAGTCGTGGGTCGTGAGTCGTGGGTCCTGAGTCGTGGGTCCTGAGTCGTGGGTCCTGAGTCGTGGGTCCTGAGTCGTGGATCCTGAGTCGTGGGTCCTGAGTCGTGGGTCCTGATCGTGGGTCCGGAGGGAACTACTGAGGTGAGCTTTATCGAGGCACCAGATCCCAGCATGTGTCGCCGGTATCTGCCCCAGAAACCCTGATCTGAAGAAGTCTTATTACGCTCAAGAGAAATTACAATTAAAACCACATTTTAAAAAAAGGAATTAAAAGATAAATTACTGTCGAAAAACGTACAATACATTTGTAGATCCAGTCTCTCCAACATGAACTGACACCCACACACACACGCACACACACACACACACACACACACACACACACATACACACACATACCTTGTATCCATTCAGGGGACATTCCATTGACTTTCATGCATTTCCTGGAGACTAACCCTAACCTGAACCATAACCAACACATGCCTAACCCTAAACAAGTCTTCACCCTAAAATTAATGACCCCCTTATGGGGACCTCCATTTTTGTCCCCATAAGGGAGGTGAGTCCCCACACATGACTGTGTAAACAGATTTAGGTCCCCCCATGTATAGTAATGCTAGGCCACACACACACACACACACACACACACACTTCTCCTTCTCATGATCTCATTACCGTCCACTGTAAAGTGAAGCAGTCTCTGTTGCAGCGTGACGCTCGCTGAGGTCATTTGTTTTAACCAGAGCTGACGGCACGAAGAGTTTCACAGAGATGAGGAGGACTGCGCAAGAGACACATATATATACATCATACAGCACATATACTCACATATACAGTACTGTACTGTCATATACAGCACATATATTCACATCTACTCACATATACAGTACTGTACTATCATATACAGCACATCTACTCACATATACAGTACTGTACTATCATAACAGCACATATACTCACATATACAGTACTGTACTATCATATACAGCACATATACTCACATATACAGTACTGTACTCACATAAACAGTACTGTACTGTCATATACAGCACATCTACTCACATATACCATTTTAGACTCACTTTGGCCACCTATGTGATTTAGGATGTCGATCCAAGAGCTTCTCAACATTGAGGTTGGGACCATGGGTTAGGGTTAGGGGTCGGTTTACGTCTGTTTAGTATTTAGCCTTGGTCAGATTTGATAGATTCCTGGTTTAATAGATATTAATGTGTTGATTCCTTAATACTAAAGAGTAAATATCAAAACATATTAAACTTTAAAAACATGACATCTTAAAAACTTGGCTCATGAGAGTTAAGCTGGATTCTCATGAGCCCAAGTCGAAAGATGTTATGCATGATCTTTCGGCTACATTTAAAAACATATATCAATAATACATTATAAATCATGTTTCAATAGAGTATTTGTGTTCTGAAGTTTCCCACGCTGACAGACTTAAATTTAGAGTCCGCCAAACGTCTCTAAGAAAAGCTTCGTGAAATGTCGGCTGAAATGTCGTCGCACGCCCAAAGTAAGCTCCCAGATGCCGAGTGTTCTTCACCTTGGCCCATGTTGTTTTGGGGGGGTTGCCATGGTGTTTGCTGGCAGGCACTCGGCCCGCAAGGGATTAGGTTTTGTGTACTACTTACTTTCAGTTCTGTGTACTACTTACTTCAGTTTTGTGTACTACTTACTTTCAGTTCTGTGTACTACCTACTTTCAAGTTATCACTTTAATGGATTTTACGTATGATGTTAAGACTACATTTGAACCCAAATGGTCAAAGTAAAACATATATCAATAACACATTATAAATCATGTTTCAATATGAGTATTTGTATTCGTGTTTCTGAAGTTTCCCACGCCTACGTGGCCTTCACTTTAAATTTAGAGTCCTCCAAACGTCTCTAAGAAAAGCTTCGGGAAATGTCGGCTGAAATTTCGTCACACGCCTAAGAAAGCTCCCAGAATGCCGAGTGTTCTTCACCTTGGCCCACGTGTTGTTGTTTTGGTTTTTTCGGGAGGCTGTGACGGTGTTTGCCGGCAGGCGCTTGGCCCGCGAGGATTAGATAACCACGCCCAGAAAGACGTGTGAAATCGTGACGGGCACGAAATAAAATGACAGTTTTTGAGGCTGTGCGTGGAGAAGTGTGTTAGCTGTTGGCACGCACACCGCTGTGTAAACCGGATATGTGTGTGTGTGTGCGTGTGTGTGTGTGTGTGTGTGTGTGTGTGTGTGTGTGTGTGTGTGTGTGTGTGTTCAGTGTGTGAGTCAGTGTGTTCCTTCCGCGCTGTGATCACGGCTGATAGCAGGTGCTCAGAGTGGGAAACCACGATCGGATCAGCACACTGCAGCTGTTACGCTTTAATTGATTAGAGAGAGTTTTATGACAGTCAGGCCTCAGGCATGCAGCCGGGGAGCTCAGAAACACTCCACACACCACACACTTTAAAAAGTCTCCATACCAACGCTGCCACCCCAAAAACACTCAGGGGTGGGAAGTAGTGGAGAACAAATACTTTGTTACTGAACTTAAGTACATTTTAATGGTATCAACTTTATTCCACTACCTATTTTTCTGACGACTTTTTACTTGACTTCTTACATGTTGAACTCAAATACCTGTACTTTCTACTTCTTACATGTTGAACCCAAATACTGTACTTTCTACTTCTTACATGTTGAACTCAAATACCTGTACTTTCTACTTTTTACATGTTGAACTCAAATACCTGTACTTTCTACTTCTCACATGTTGAAACACAATACCTGTACTTTCTACTTCTCACATTTGAACTCAAATACCTGTACTTTCTATTTCTCACATGTTGAACTTAAATACCTGTACTTTCTACTTCTTACATGTTGAACCCAAATTCCTGTACTTTCTACTTCTTACATGTTGAACTCAAATACCTGTACTGTTCTTACTTCTCTCATGTTGAACTTAAATACCTGTACTTTCTACTTCTTACATGTTGAACTCAAATACCTGTACTTTCTACTTCTTACATGTTGAACACAAATACCTGTACTTTCTACTTCTTACATGTTGAACTCAAATACCTGTACTTTCTACTTCTTACATGTTGAACTCAAAATACCTGTACTTTCTACTTCTTACATGTTGACCCAAATACCTGTACTTTCTACTTCTTACATGTTGACACAAATACCTGTACTTCTACTTCTTACATGTTGAACTCAAATACCTGTACTTTCTACTTCTGACATGTGGAAACTCAATACCTGTACTTCTACTTCTTACATGGTGAACCCAAATACCTGTACTTTCTACTTCTTACATGTTGAACTCAAATACCTGTACTTTCTACTTCTTACATGTTGAAACACAAATACCTGTACTTTCTACTTATTACATGTTGAACTCAAATACCTGTACTTTCTACTTCTTACATGTTGAACCCAAATACTTGTACTTTTCCGTCATAAACAATACCGGAAACAGACGTAGGCAAGATTCTCAGCTCAGTGATTGGATGGTTTAGCCGCAATGCATGCTGGGATTTGGTGTTTATGTGATGTGAAATCAGAAAACATTTTTTTTTAAATAAAATAATACTTTATTCCGAGTGCTCTTGCTTTTCTCTTTGAAAGTCATCACATAACGGCATTGTAATACACGGTTCGGCTGCATTAAATATTACATATCTGCCGTAGTTCTGTATTTATAGAGCCCTGATGAGAAGACTTCTAGACAAACATGAGGAACTGAAAACGTGACGTGGATCATAAATATATCAGCCATTAAACAACATCTTACATTTCTTTTTCACACAATACGTCTCCTTGCAGTATCAACACTAATTCGGCTCACTTTTATATTTGATCCAATTAGTAGATCGGCTGTATTTACACCATAACGGTGCACAGCTGATAGAAAGGGACACCTGGTGGTTAAAGCACGTTATTGAATTTTATTATTATTTTTATTATTTATCGGGTTGTTTAAAACAGATGGTAGTTATGGGTACTTTTTTACTTAAGTACATTTCAAAGCCCATACGTCTTTACTTTGACTTGAGTAAAGAAGTTTAGTCAGTACTTCTACTATTACCAGAGTATTTTAAACACGAGTATCTGTACTTCTGCTTGAGGATGTGTGTACTTTTGCCCTCTCTGAAAACACACTTTAAAACTCTCCATAGAAAAAGAGCGGGATGTTTCTGAGTGAGTTACGTGTGAGCCGTGATCTCAATCTTCATTATTTATATCGCACATTTAAAACAACCTCAGTTGAACAAAGTGCTGCACAGGGAACAGATACAATATCGAATAACACAATAGGAGTAACATAATACAACGATAACTAAAAACAAGATACAAAGCACAGTAACTAGAAACACACACTGCTTCTGTTTGAGCTGTTCATTTCAGCCGAAGCTGAAGCTGAAAATGAACCACATCTAAATGCAGTTTCCAACATCATGATGACGCACTTTCAGTTCAGCCTGCTCATGTTTTATATTCATCCTCTCCGTCATGTTGATAAATACGTGCTGCTGTTATTTAAAGCCTTCCACCAACAGATCATTTGAGTGTCGATGCACAAGAGGACCAACACCTCTACTCATGACGCATACTTCAGAGGCACGCACGTCAATGTGAAGAAGGAATAAGTGAAATAAGAAAGGTCTATAGATCCATGAGTTAAAGAAGCATCATGATAACATCACAGAGGGCCAATACGCGTACTTTTAAAAATACAAAACATGCATGTTTCTGTGCTTACTTTCACTTCTGTGTACTTTCTGTTCTGTGTACTAATACTTACTTTCGGTTTTTATGTAAGACTTACTTTCAGGTTTGTGTACTACTTTTTTCCCGTTTTGTGTACTACTACTTACTTTAAGTGTTGTGTACTACTTACTTTCAGTTCTCTGTAATAAGTACTTTCAGTTTTGTGTGCTACGTAGTTTCAGTTATGTGTCTTACTTACTTTCAGTCTTGTGTACTACTACCAGAGTTGGGTGTAACGCGTTACAAAGTAACGCGTTTACTGTAATAATATTACTTTGTCGGTAACGGAGTAGTGTAACGCGCTACTTTTATAATTCAGTAATCACACTACAGTTACTAACATCGCCCCGACACGCGTTACTTCGTTACTTTCTAAAATCAGTCATAATCAAACCTCAACAAACACCTGCAAAGAACACATGCTAAGGTGAAGCTAACGCACATAGCTGTTGTTTATTTATATCACACACGTAGTCTGTTCTTCTTCTCTCTGTCTTCCGGTTGTTGCCTGTTTTGAATGACGAATACACACTACCGCCGCCTGCTGGTAAGGAGAGTTATTGCCACTCACGCATGCGCAGTTCGTACGTGCTCGGCTGAAGTGTGCTCCAGTCTGACTCCAGTGCAACACATGGCCAACACGCAGGAGAACACGCTGACGCAACAGCGTGAGCAGAGATAGACTGCGCAAAATATACAGATAGCAGGAGACAGAGGACAGCCACGGTCAGATAGCAGGAGACAGAGGACAGCCACGGTCAGATAGCAGGAGACAGAGGACAGCCACGGTCCAGATAGTAGGAGACAGATGACAGCCACGGTCAGATAGCAGGAGACAGAGGAACAGCCACGGTCAGATAGCAGGAGACAGAGGACAGCCACGGTCAGATAGCAGGAGACAGAGGACAGCCACGGTCAGATATGAAACATTCAGGATCTGGATCAGTCTTATGCGACAATGGAAACTGAACTAAAGAGAACATTTGAAACTTTAGCAGTCTGCGTGATCTGCCTGCAGGGAGGGGCGGGCCGGCCCTGCGAGTAAAGTAACGAGTAAAGTAACTAATTACTTTATGTAGAGAGTAACGAAGTAGTGTAATATATTACTTTTTTTTAGTAACGACCCCATCTCTGACTACTACTTACTTTATGTTGTGTGTACTATATACTTTCAGTTTGGTGTACTTCTAGTTACTTTCAGTGTACTACTACTTACTTACAGTTTGTGTACTACTACTTATTTTTAGTTTTGTGTACTATATACTTTCAGTTTTGTGTACTACCTACTTTCAGTTTGTGTACTACCTACTTTCAGTTTTGTGTATTACTTTCAGTTTTGTGTACTACCTACTTTCAGTTTGGTGTACTACCTACTTTCAGTTTGGTGTACTACCTACTTTCAGTTGTGTGTACTATATACTTTCAGTTTGGTGTACTTCTACTTACTTTCAGTGTACTACTACTTACTTACAGTTTTGTGTACTACTTATTTTTTGTTTTGTGTACTACCTACTTTCAGTTCTGTGTACTACCTACTTTCAGTTGTGTGTACTACCTACTTTCAGTTTTGTGTACTATATACTTTCAGTTTTGTGTACTACCTACTTTCAGTTTGTGTACTACCTACTTTCAGTTTGGTGTACTACCTACTTTCAGTTTGGTGTACTACCTACTTTCAGTTGTGTGTACTATATACTTTCAGTTTGGTGTACTTCTACTTACTTTCAGTCTACTACTACTTACTGTCAGTTTTGTGTATTACCTACTTTCAGTTGTGTGTACTACCTACTTTCAGTTTTGTGTACTATATACTTTCAGTTTTGTGTACTACCTACTTTCAGTTGTGTGTACTACCTACTTTCAGTTTTGTGTACTATATACTTTCAGTTTTTGTGTACTACCTACTTTCAGTTGTGTGTACTACCTACTTTCAGTTTTGTGTACTATATACTTTCAGTTTTGTGTACTACCTACTTTCAGTTGTGTGTACTATATACTTTCAGTTTGGTGTACTTCTACTTACTTTCAGTCTACTACTACTTACTGTCAGTTTTGTGTATTACTTACTTACAGTTTTGTGTACTAGTACTTATTTTTTGTTTTGTGTACTACCTACTTTCAGTTTGGTGTACTACCTACTTTCAGTTTGGTGTACTACCTACTTTCAGTTCTGTGTCTTACTTACTTTCAGTCTTGTATACTACTACTTACTTTAAGTTGTGTGTACTATATACTTTCAGTTTGATGTACTTCTACTTACTTTCAGTCTACTACTACTTACTTTCAGTTTTGTGTATTACTTACTTACAGTTTTGTGTACTACTACTTATTTCAGTTTGGTGTACTACCTACTTTCAGTTTTGTGTATTACTTTCAGTTTTGTGTACTACCTACTTTCAGTTTGGTTGTACTACCTACTTTCAGTTTTGTGTACTATATACTTTCAGTTTTGTGTACTACCTACTTTCAGTTGTGTGTACTACCTACTTTCAGTTTTGTGTACTATATACTTTCAGTTTTGTGTACTACTACTTTCAGTTGTGTGTACTACCTACTTTCAGTTTGTGTACTATATACTTTCAGTTTTGTGTACTACCTACTTTCAGTTGTGTGTACTATATACTTTCAGTTTGGTGTACTTCTACTTACTTTCAGTCTACTACTACTTACTGTCAGTTTTGTGTATTACTTACTTACAGTTTTGTGTACTAGTACTTATTTTTTGTTTTGTGTACTACCTACTTTCAGTTGTGTGTACTACCTACTTTCAGTTGTGTGTACTACTCGGGGATATCTGCTCTGTCTGATGTCCCTTCTAGTGTTGTATGTAATCCAATGAATGTCTGGCCTTCATCGAGTCATACAATAGTAAGAAATGGTCCAAAGTCTTTGCCCGCTGGATCACAGAAGAACTACGTTCCAGACTTTATGAAATGACTGATCGCGTGAGATGAGGAATAACCCTTTGAATTATGGAACACATCCAAATCATGGGTTGTCGGGGGAACCCTGAATCAAGTTTAACTTTCTACAAAATCACAAGATACGTAATTCGTGCTGCATTCATGGTGTTGGGATAATTTCATAAATGAGTCCCCGACACTCAAATGCTTTGAGCAATAACATGACATTCAGGAGAAAGATTTCCGAAACATCCAACGAGCACTTGAACGCACCATTATCTTTCAGGGTCATCTTTAAGTGGATGTCATTAAAGACCTTACTACTACTTTTTTTTTCCATTTTGTGTACTACTACTTACTTTAAGTGTTTTGTGTGCTACTTACTTTCAGTTATGTGTACTACTGACTTTCAGTGTTGTGTTCTACTTACTTTCAGTTTTGTGTACTACTTACTTTAAGTTGTGTGTACTATATACTTTCAGTTTGGTGTACTTCTACTTACTTTCAGTGTACTACTACTTACTTACAGTTTTGTGTACTACTACTTATTTTTGGTTTTGTGTACTACAGTACCTACTTTCAGTTTTGTGTACTACCTACTTTCAGTTTTGTGTACTACCTACTTTCAGTTTTGTGTACTACAAACTATAAGATTTCCGAAACATCCAACGAGCACTTGAACGCACCATTAGCTTTTCATTCCAGTTAAAAGTTGTTTACTATTGTTATTTCGCTCTCGACTGGAAACACAAACAGAAACCAGTGTGTAAACAAGCAGAGAGGTGATGGTGCGTTTGAGGTTTCGTGTTTTTCAGACTCACTAAGTACTCTTCAAATGCTTTGAGGCTTCATCTCTGCCGTCACGGTCCCAGATAGTGAAAGAGAGACAGATTACGACCCTAATCCCCCCCGTGGGGAGATGAGAAGCCCCTCTTTGATTTCAACACGATGAGTCACAAGATGGCAGCTCCTCCAGTCAGAGGGGGTTCATCATCTCTTCACTATGTGGCCTCACTCACACTCAGACCTGCTGGCTGGGTTCCTCTCCTCGCAGCAGAACAGAGGGAGTCCCACTCGTAGACTGAACTGAAGGTTCTTTAGAGATCAGACTGGATCGACGAAAACTGGAAAAAAGACTCAACTCAATTAAAATCCCAAAAGATATTAAAGGTCCCCTATCGTACTGTTTGTCATCAGTATATCACAGGTCTCAGATATATCCAGAGCCTGCCTCTGATTGGCTGAAACACCAAACAGGCCTAGCAGCATTACCCATAATCCCCTCTGTTTCAGCCCTGTTTCCAAAGTGCTGATTCTCTGTCTGTTACTTCAGATGAAAACAAGGAGCCCCTCCCCACGCCCCTCTGAGAGACATTTGGAGGTTCAGGTGATAAGGGGGGGGGGGGGTTACCTTGGTTGCTGATTGGCTAATGGTTACACAAGACAAAACATCGTTATGACATCATAAAGTGGCCAAAATCTGATCAGCTCATTTTCAGACAGGTTTTTATAGAAATGGATCAAAAAGAGAGAAAATCTTTGTTCCTGAAACTTTCAGAGTCTCTTTCCACAGAGGGGACACATGTTGATGTAGAAGAGACATGGAGAAGAGGGGACACATGTTGATGTAGAAGAGACATGAAGAAGAGGGGACACATGTTGATGTAGAAGAGACATGAAGAAGAGGGGACACATGTTGATGTAGAAGAGACATGAAGAAGAGGGGACACATGTTGATGTAGAAGAGACATTAAGAAGAGGGGACACATGTTGATGTAGAAGAGACATGAAGAAGAGGGGACACATGTTGATGTAGAAGAGACATGAAGAAGAGGGGACACATGTTGATGTAGAAGAGACATGGAGAAGAGGGGACTCATGTTGATGTAGAGGAGACATGAAGAAGAGGGGACACATGTTGATGTAGAAGAGACATGAAGAAGAGGGGACACGTGTTGATGTGGAAGAGACATGAAGAAGAGGGGACACATGTTGATGTCTGTGTTCCCTCCAGAGGGAGTTTATTTCCCGCACACTCCCTGCCTGAAACAACGCCTCCATCAGACTCCTTTGTTCACTTCAGGAACATAGCAGCATCACTATGTAACACAAAAACAGAAATAAGCTTTAGGCCTTTTATTTAGGCCTTGTTCTTCTGCGGACAACATTTTTATTATTATTCCGCCGGTATTTTGGCCCTCTTCTTCTCCCGCATTGAACATCGCAGAAACTCCGTTCAAACATCAAAACGTTCAGCTCGGTCGGGAATCGATGGCTATTACGTTTCTCATTCATAACTTTCATAATTCCATTCTCGTAGCTTGAAAAATGACAAATAATTAAGCAAAAATAATTCAACAAAATGGCTCTTGAGGGCAACAAAAACGTTCAACATTCCGCAGCCGCACACCTTTAGTTAAACTGCCAAAAAGGCCACATTATTAACCCGAAAGTACACAAAAATTACACTTCAGATACTCAACTTCCTTCACAGATATCTGTTACGGTTCTTCCACAAAACGTTCACATGTAAGAGGTTCATCTCTCATTCAGAACAATGGAAACCTGTGATCTCCGGACACCTCGTTAGCTCAACTATAAACACCTGTGCAATGGAACACGATGATGTCATCGCTCCACCTGACATGCAGCAGACTTCAGGTAGCAGTGTGCCAACAGTCCAGCTGTGAAGACATCTACGGGACAGTTTGGAGAGTTCTTCAAATGTCGTTGTCATGGCAACACAATGCTCGCCTTGAAACACGGTTTTCTCTTAACTTCAGTGAAAATACTCCAAACAGCGCAGAACTTCACAGGTTTGGTAACGATGCAGCCATCAACGCATCTAAGCGTAGTATGGGGTGGCGACAGACCACTCGGCATGAAACACAATGTGGCTGTAAGTCCAATCGACACGGTCCAATCGTCCCCCAATCTTCACTTGTATATCACCAGTCCATGCCTCAACAGCTCTACGCCAAATCTGAGATCTCACCATATGCCGTTTCCATGGAAACACATCCCTCGCCATAAAACATGATGTCGCTATAACTCCTATGAAAATGTTTCAAAAGTGTTCAAACTTCACATTTGTGCTAACAGTCCAGCCGTGAAGACATCTATGGGACAGTTTTGATATTTCTTCAAATGCCGTTGCCATGGCGACAGATCATTTGCCATCAAGTTAGTTCAGAAGTTTGCAGTTCAAATATTCTGCTGCTTTTCCAAGCCTTTTTACTTTCTTTTCTTCTCTCATCACACATTCAAGCCCCCAGTGTTCATGTATCATTTCAATCTAAATGCTTCACTTTCTTCTTACACACTACATTTCAGCATAGCAGTTTAGCGTCAGATTTTCAGCATAAAGCATTCCCACTAGCAATTTCTTCAGGAATTGCATTCTCTAGTTACTAATTGGTTTCCCAAGAAGTTTAGTTCGTAAATGTATTTTTTCTCGTGTATTTTTCATTGTGCATCTCTTTGTATAAAACACCTTCTAAAAATAAAATTTTGAATCATTGTTTTCACATTCAATCATCAGAAACCACAAATGTAAATTGCGTTGAATAATCCATCTGAAAATGATATCTGGTCTCACAAGACAACAAATTCAGAAATAATATAGTTACTTCCGGAACATAGTGACATCACTCTGTCCCACTCGTGCTCCTATTGGCTAGTGCTCCAACACATTGTACAGTACGTGATGGAGACATTTCTAAGCGGTTGACCATTCACAACAGAGCTGGCAAGCTAACCAATCAGAGCAGACTGGGCTCTGGTTTCAGACAGAGAGTGAAAAGAGGTGCTGCAGCATGAGAAAAATAAAGAACTTTTTGAACATTAAAGCATAGAGACATGTAGAGACACTACACCTGAACATCAGCAGGAGAGGACTCTTTAAATTAAAGACACTACATACTGATATACACCTGAACATCAGCAGGAGAGGACTCTTTAAAGTAGAGACACTACATACTGATATACACCTGAACATCAGCAGGAGAGGACTCTTTAAAGTAGAGACACTACATACTGATATACACCTGAACATCAGCAGGAGAGGACTCTTTAAAGTAGAGACACTACATACTGATATACACCTGAACATCAGCAGGAGAGGACTCTTTAAAGTAGAGACACTACATACTGATATACACCTGAACATCAGCAGGAGAGGACTCTTTAAAGTAGAGACACTACATACTGATATACACCTGAACATCAGCAGGAGAGGACTCTTTAAAGTAGAGACACTACATACTGATATACACCTGAACATCAGCAGGAGAGGACTCTTTAAAGTAGAGACACTACATACTGATATACACCTGAACATCAGCAGGAGAGGACTCTTTAAAGTAGAGACACTACATACTGATATACACCTGAACATCAGCAGGAGAGGACTCTTTAAAGTAGAGACACTACATACTGATATACACCTGAACATCAGCAGGAGAGGACTCTTTAAAGTAGAGACACTAAATACTGACATACACCTGAACATCAGCAGGAGAGGACTCTTTAAAGTACAGACACTACATACTGACATACACCTGAACATCAGCAGGAGAGGACTCTTTAAAGTAGAGACACTACATACTGATATACACCTGAACATCAGCAGGAGAGGACTCTTTAAAGTAGAGACACTACATACTGATATACACCTGAACATCAGCAGGAGAGGACTCTTTAAAGTAGAGACACTACATACTGTTATACACCTGAACATCAGCAGGAGAGGACTCTTTAAAGTAGAGACACTACATACTGATATACACCTGAACATCAGCAGGAGAGGACTCTTTAAAGTAGAGACACAACATACTGATATACACCTGAACATCAGCAGGAGAGGACTCTTTAAAGTAGAGACACTACATACTGATATACACCTGAACATCAGCAGGAGAGGACTCTTTAAAGTAGAGACACTACATACTGATATACACCTGAACATCAGCAGGAGAGGACTCTTTAAAGTAGAGACACTACATACTGATATACACCTGAACATCAGCAGGAGAGGACTCTTTAAAGTAGAGACACTACATACTGATATACACCTGAACATCAGCAGGAGAGGACTCTTTAAAGTAGAGACACTACATACTGATATACACCTGAACATCAGCAGGAGAGGACTCTTTAAAGTAGAGACACTACATACTGATATACACCTGAACATCAGCAGGAGAGGACTCTTTAAAGTAGAGACACTACATACTGATATACAACCTGAACATCAGCAGGAGAGGACTCTTTAAAGTAGAGACACTAAATACTGATATACACCTGAACATCAGCAGGAGAGGACTCTTTAAAGTAGAGACACTACATACTGATATACACCTGAACATCAGCAGGAGAGGACTCTTTAAAGTAGAGACACTACATACTGATATACACCTGAACATCAGCAGGAGAGGACTCTTTAAAGTAGAGACACTACATACTGATATACACCTGAACATCAGCAGGAGAGGACTCTTTAAAGTAGAGACACTACATACTGATATACACCTGAACATCAGCAGGAGAGGACTCTTTAAAGTAGAGACACTACATACTGATATACACCTGAACATCAGCAGGAGAGGACTCTTTAAAGTAGAGACACTACATACTGATATACACCTGAACATCAGCAGGAGAGGACTCTTTAAAGTAGAGACACTACATACTGATATACACCTGAACATCAGCAGGAGAGGACTCTTTAAAGTAGAGACACTACATACTGATATACACCTGAACATCAGCAGGAGAGGACTCTTTAAAGTAGAGACACTACATACTGATATACACCTGAACATCAGCAGGAGAGGACTCTTTAAAGTAGAGACACTACATACTGATATACACCTGAACATCAGCAGGAGAGGACTCTTTAAAGTAGAGACACTACATACTGATATACACCTGAACATCAGGAGGAGAGGACTCTTTAAAGTAGAGACACTACACACTGATATACACCTGAACATCAGGAGGAGAGGACTCTTTAAAGTAGAGACACTACATACTGATATACACCTGAACATCAGGAGGAGAGGACTCTTTAAAGTAGAGACACTACATACTGATATACACCTGAACATCAGCAGGAGAGGACTCTTTAAAGTAGAGACACTACATACTGATATACACCTGAACATCAGCAGGAGAGGACTCTTTAAAGTAGAGACACTACATACTGATATACACCTGAACATCAGCAGGAGAGGACTCTTTAAAGTAGAGACACTACATACTGATATACACCTGAACATCAGCAGGAGAGGACTCTTTAAAGTAGAGACACTACATACTGATATACACCTGAACATCAGGAGGAGAGGACTCTTTAAAGTAGAGACACTACACACTGATATACACCTGAACATCAGGAGGAGAGGACTCTTTAAAGTAGAGACACTACATACTGATATACACCTGAACATCAGGAGGAGAGGACTCTTTAAAGTAGAGACACTACATACTGATATACACCTGAACATCAGCAGGAGAGGACTCTTTAAAGTAGAGACACTACATACTGATATACACCTGAACATCAGCAGGAGAGGACTCTTTAAAGTAGAGACACTACATACTGATATACACCTGAACATCAGCAGGAGAGGACTCTTTAAAGTAGAGACACTACATACTGATATACACCTGAACATCAGCAGGAGAGGACTCTTTAAAGTAGAGACACTACATACTGATATGGATGAACATCGGCCCCTTTTTAAATAAAACAGCATTTAATTCGTTGTTGATGGAAACTGGATGAATTGCCATGTTGCCCCCTTTCTTCTTCGTGGTCTGCCTCGCTGAGAATGAACAATCTCTTTACTATAAACGCCATTTCTGTTCAGTCGGGCATAACTCTGCCTCGAACTGACTGTTAGCAGCGTCTGAGTTTTCCTCTGGTTTCAGATTTGAAGAACACGTTTCTCTCGTTGCTCATCTCTACAGCTTCACTCTGCAGGTGTTCTCCACACTTCACCTCTGACCTCTGACCTCTGCTGATCCCTCCCTAATGAAGCTGTGCTGCACACGCTGTTCAACAGAGAGAGAGGAGTACTCAGATCTGGTACTTGAGTAACAGTAGAAGTACTCAGATCTTGTACTTGAGTAAACGTAGAAGTAGTCAGATCTGGTACTTGAGTAAACGTAGAAGTACTCAGGTCTTGTACTTGAGTAAACGTAGAAGTAGTCAGATCTGGTACTTGAGTAAAAGTAGAAGTACTCAGGTCTTGTACTTGAGTAAACGTAGAAGTAGTCAGATCTGGTACTTGAGTAAACGTAGAAGTACTCAGATCTTGTACTTGATTGAAATTAGAAGTACTCAGATCTTGTACTTGAGTAAAAGTAGAAGTACTCAGATCTTGTACTTGAATACAAGTAGAAGTACTCTGATCTTGTACTTGAGTAAAAGTAGAAGTACTCAGATCTTGTACTTGAGTAAAAGTAGAAGTACTCAGATCTTGTACTTGAGTAAAAGTAGAAGTACTCAGATCTTGTACTTGAGTAAAAGTAGAAGTACTCAGATCTTGTTCTTGAGTAAAAGTAGAAGTACTCAGATCTTGTTCTTGAGTAAAAGTAGAAGTACTCAGATCTTGTACTTGAGTAAAAGTAGAAGTACCAGAGTGTAGGAATACTCTGTTACAGTAAAAGTCCTGCATTCAAAATGTTCCTCAAGTGAAAGTAGAAAGTATTCTCATCTAAATATAGTGAAAGACAGTAAAAGTAGTCGTTGTGCAGATTGGTCCGTTTCAGAATAATATATATGATATGTTTTATAATGATTGATCATGAGAGGGTTCTCAAAGCTGGTGAAGGTGCAGCTAGTCTGAAGTACTTTGTAGACTGCAGGGTAGCTGGTGAAGGTGCAGCTAGTCTGAAGTACTTTGTAGACTGCAGGGTAGCTGGTGGAGGTGCAGCTAGTCTGAAGTACTTTGTAGACTGCAGGGTAGCTGGTGAAGGTGCAGCTAGTCTGAAGTACTTTGTAGACTGCAGGGTAGCTGGTGGAGGTGCAGCTAGTCTGAAGTACTTTGTAGACTGCAGGGTAGCTGGTGGATTTACTCCAGGTGGAACTAAAGTCTGATTCAACACTTGGTTATATTTCACATCATTCATCTGTGAAGTAACTGAAGGGATTAAATACATGTAGTGGAGTAGAAGTACACCATGTACCTCTGAACTGGAGTGGAGTAGAAGTATAAAGTAGCATAACATGGAAATACTCAAGTTAAGTAAGTATCTCTCCCCCCCCCCCCCCCCCCCCCCCTGCAGATTCAGCTCCTCCCTCTGATGTCCGCTCCCCCTCCGTTCGACATCTTTCTCCCCTCAGAAAGCCAATTAGAGCGTGAGGAGCAGCGTTGGGGGACTGGGCGTGTCAACAGTCTGTTTTGATCGGGGGGGGGGGGGAGTCCTGGTCTTCAGCTTAAAGGCTCGGTGAAGAATGTAAATCCAGACTCGCTCTGGCGAGGGTCAGCGAGGACAAAAGCTGAGGTTACTGTGGAGGAAACACCAAAGTCAAGGGTGAATCTGAGCAGGCAGTGAACACGTCAAATATCATTCTGCATTCTTTATGAGGATCCCCATCAGCACTAGCATTGGCTGTTCTTCCTGGGGTCCGCACACACACAGAACATACAAACAAATAAAACAAAATAAATCAAAACCGCTCATAATTTCATGCAATTTACAGTGCTGAAAACTAAAATGGTCATCCAATGTTAGCCATCATAAGGCCAAACAGAGACATATTTAGCCTTTCCCCCCAATCTTTGGAAAGGGGCAGATTGCTCCTGAGATATCCAATTAAAACAGTCCATCTTACAATGTCCTTTAATCTCATCTCAGTGTCAGAGGCATGTTTTACTAAAGGGTCTCTGAGTGTAAGCCATTTGTCTGAGGGGCTGCTGTCAGACCTACTGTCACCTTTCAATGGTTTCTCTATCCTGAAAATCAGGATGGGCTGTGTCCCATGAGTAAAATGGGTGGTATAACAGGTGGTGTAATAACGGTTGTAATAACGGTGCAGTAACCAGTGTAATGTGGATATAACAGAAGTGTAATAAGGCTGTAATAGAGTTCTAAATTATTCACACAATGAATATAATTATTATTATTGTGTTGGTTGAAAGAGTGTAGTACTGATAAGAGGAGTGACCAGTCTGCAGCAGCTTCAACAAACCTGTCTTTGGATAGATCTGATCTCCTCCTCCTCTTCCTCCCTCTCCTCTCTCCTCCTCCTCCTTCCTCCTCTCCTCTCTCCTCCTCTCCTCTCTCTCCTCCTCTTCTCCTCCTCTTCTTCCTCCTCCTCCTCTCCTCCTCCTCTTCCCCTCCTCTTGCGTCCTCCTCCCTCTTCCTCCGCCTCTTCCTCCTCCTCCTCTTCCTCCTCCTCTTCTTCCCTTCTTCTTCCTCCTCTTCCTCCTCCTCCTCTTCCTCCTCCTCTTCGTCCTCCTCCTCCTCTTCCTCCGCCTCTTCCTCCTCCTCCTCTTCCTCCTCCTCTTCTTCCTCTTCCTTCTTCCTCCTCTTCCTCCTCCTCCTCTTCCTCCTCCTCTTCGTCCTCCTCCTCCTCTTCCTCCTCCGCCTCTTCCTCTCCTCCTCTTCCTCCTCCTCTCTTCCTCTTCCTTCCCCCTCTCCTCCTCCTCCTCCTCCTCCTCCTCTTCTTCCTCCGCCTCCTCCCTCTTCCTCCTCCTCCTTCTCCTCCTCCTCCCTCTTCTTCCTCCCCTCTTCTCCTCCTCCTCTTCCTCCTCCTCTTCTTCTTCCTCTTCTTCTTCCTCCTCTTCTTCCTCCTCCCTTCCTCCTCCTCCTCTTCCTCCGCCTCTTCCTCCCTCTCTGCCTCCTCTTCTCTCCCTCCTCTTTCCTCTTCCTCTCTTCCTGCTCCTCCTCCGCCTCCTCTTCTTCTCGTCCTCCTCTCCTCCGCCTCTTCCTCCTCTTCCTCCTCCTCCTCTCTTCTCTTCTTCTTCTTCTTCCTCATCCGCTCCGCCTCCTCTTCCGCTGCCTCTTCCTCCTCCTCCGCCTCCTCCTCCTCTCATTATCCCCTGCAGATGTTCAGCTCTTATCAGGTGACCTCAAATCTAATTGATATAAAAACTGTGTCGGGGAATCTTAATCTTCTTTTGCTCTCGGGTTTCTTCCCGCTTGGAGGCCGTTACCCACTGTCCTCACTTCAAAGGAGAAATGAAAAAAGCACATGGAGGAGGAGCCCTCGTCTCCTCGTCTCCTCGTCTCCTCGGACTGAATCTGTTTTATCTGCTGCATTTATTTTGGCAGCGCCAGACAAATAAATCTCGGGCAAACAGTGGGTTTGATACGGGAAAGTGATCGAGAATTACAATGAAAGAGGGCGACTTTCTGACCGCTCACGACTCAAAGAATACATATTATTACCTAGTACGTATTACTACGTATTACTACTTATTACTTAGTGTTATACGCCTTTCAACGGGATTTCAAATGTTCTGTATGTTTAACACGTGTAGAATTCTGTCAAAAGACTCAAACTGATAGTTTTGACTCTTTTACTGACCATATAAACGTTAATTTCTGAATGTCTGCAGTTGTTTTGAGACTAAATTACTAAAAGATATTCAATGCCAAAGCACTTTTCTGCCCGCCAAGGTTGAAGGTATTTCTCTGGGGTTTGTCCCGACCTCCTGACCCCTGTGTGACCTTGAATAAAACAAACAAAACACGTATCTTTTGGACAAAAGAGTCAAGATATTTCGGGTCAAAGCTCCATCATAGTCTCGTTGCCAGGAGTGTGAACCCTGAAATGTTGAGTACCCCAACGTGTTATGTTAGAAATGTATAGTATGGATCTCCAGCTCGTAGAAAGCGGATGCGAAACCTGTTGGGTAATTTGCACTATTAGCATACGTTGTGTCAATTAGCATATTTAAAAAAGGGCTCGGACGATTTTGTCATGGTTTCTGAGGTCTTTGAAGACGCTCGGTCCATTTCTGACCCTTTCAGGGGACGAAATGGCAGCTTTGAGTCCCCTAAGACTTCAAAATCGGCCCACAGAGTCAAAATATGGCCACTTTCCGGTTTAAAACTAGCATTGATCATCCTGCTAATGTCAGAAATGGATTCAGCATCCTCAATAACCCCCAACACTATAGTCCAAAGTGGTGAAATGCAGCCAGGAACTGTGTTCTGCACATGCTAATAATGCTAATGAATGCTAATTGTGCAAACGTCCCAACATGTGCACGTTGGCATCCGGCGGTTTCTCTGTGCTGGGGAGCGACTACACGTTTCCTCAGCATCAAGGGCTCACAACAGGACTCTTTGTTGATATGGTAATAATGTGAATGTCTTATTCGGACAAACCCAGCAATCTGATGTGGCTCTTGTTTTCTGACGGCGACGAAAAGCTTCTCGGGCGAACGGTGAGTTTTTAATACGGGAAGGTGATCCTCGGCGGGGAATTACAATGCAGCTGAGAGGGGGAATTGGAAGCTTAAGGAAAGGATGTGATGGTAATGACCCTAAGGCGGCATAAGCCTCCCCATCTGGGCCCGCCATTGTTTGATATTTATGGTTGAAGATGATCAGCGCTAATAGCTTTGTTATTCTCTCGCAGAGAATATGAACGGAGGGAGCATGGGAAGAGGCTCGGCATTTGTTTAGCTTTCATTTTGTTTTGGGTTCAAACGTCAGATCGGTTTCAGACGGAGGCGTGTGTGTGTGCGTGCGTGCGTGCATGTGTGTGTGTGTGTGTGTGTGTGTGTGTGTGTGTGTGCGTGTGTGTGTGTGTGTGTGTGTGTGTGTGTGTGTGTGTGTGTGTGTGTGTGTGTGTGATTGAGTGATTGAGTGGAAGCAGATGGAGTTCTGTGTTCAGCAGTAATCTCGTTGTGTCTTCTGGAGTCCATGTGATGTGGAGGTGCTACTGACGCCTCCCATCATGCATCTGATCCTGAAGATCCTCCAGGACGTTTTACCCCTTTAACTTTTAACAAAGTATAATTAGAATCAGTTCTTTAGCCGCTGCATAGCTCACTTGGTGAAGGTGGTCCATGTACTGATGTTCAGTCCGATGCAGGTCGAATCCGTCCTGTGTAATAACAGTGTCCCTCCACATGTCTCGTCTCCTCGGTCTCCCCCGTTCTACACTGTCACTCTACTACAGGCTAAAAGAACAGTCCTTTATTTGTTTTAAATAAATTAAATTACATTACTTGTTAGACGCTTTTATCCAAAGCGACTTACACACATTCAGTATTGACATGCTGACTGCAGTGGGACTCGAACTTGCTACCCCCTGATTCGAAGTCCAGCACACTATCCACTGAGCCACAGCCCTATAAATAATTAGTTGTATTGGCAGTCTTAAAGCTCACTCACTGATACAGGGTTTTTAAAGCGGCAGCTACTATTTACCACACACCCAAGTGTTCTTGAATGCACCATCTAAATATATGCCGTTAATAACTCTGCAATGTCCCGGCTGCTAAATCCTCAGAGCGGTTACAGGATGTGCATTTTGTAAATTGTGCAATAATATATATTTTCTTTTTTGATCGTTAATACTTTTGTAAGCATGCTTCACTTAACACAAGCTGTCTTAGGCTCGTGTCTGCTGTCACAATGTGAGTGTCCCCTCTGTGGGACGGATAAAGGTATTCTGATTAAGAAAGAAAATAGTGTCGTCTCAACATTTAATCATCTCGTTAAGTTACAGAAATTAACTTTAGCCCTTTCAGCTTTCTGTCCGGTCTAAATGTGTGAATGCCGGAGTATTCTGGGACGATCCTGCCGGGTCCGGTTCTATCTCCGTGGTTCCCCTCGACCTTTGGCCTACTTCTTTGTTTGATGGATGACTTTATGACACTATTTCAGTCGGGGCTGCCCGGGTATGAGACCTTCTCCCCGGGAACGCCTCGTCAGGATCCAGAACGTTCCTCTGCTCCGAAGATACGCCACTGAAAAATACTTTGTCGCTTTGTTCCACGGGTCAAATTTCTCTCGTTAACATTTTGACATCATACACGATGGAGGACTGGAAGTATGTACCGCCCCCCTCCTCCTGTGCTCAGAATAACTAATGGTGCCCACACGAAGCCAAGAAGAAGCAATTTCATAATGTGTAAGTACTGTATATCAGTATGTAGTGTCTCTACTTTAAAGAGTCCTCTCCTGCTGATGTTCAGGTGTATATCAGTATGTAGTGTCTCTACTTTAAAGAGTCCTCTCCTGCTGATGTTCAGGTGTATATCAGTATGTAGTGTCTCTACTTTAAAGAGTCCTCTCCTGCTGATGTTCAGGTGTATATCAGTATGTAGTGTCTCTACTTTAAAGAGTCCTCTCCTGCTGATGTTCAGGTGTATATCAGTATGTAGTGTCTCTACTTTAAAGAGTCCTCTCCTGCTGATGTTCAGGCGTATATCAGTATGTAGTGCATCTACTTTAAAGAGTCCTCTCCTGCTGATGTTCAGGTGTATATCAGTATATAGTGTCTCTACTTTAAAGAGTCCTCTCCTGCTGATGTTCAGGTGTATATCAGCATGTAGTGTCTCTACTTTAAAGAGTCCTCTCCAGCTGATGTTCAGGTGTATATCAGTATGTTGTGTCTCTACTTTAAAGAGTCCTCTCCTGCTGATGTTCAGGTGTATATCAGTAAGTAGTGTCTCTACTTTAAAGAGTCCTCTCCTGCTGATGTTCAGGTGCATATCAGTATGTAGTGCCTCTACTTTAAAGAGTCCTCTCCAGCTGATGTTCAGGTGTATATCAGTATGGAGTGTCTCTAATTTAAAGAGTCCTCTCCTGCTGATGTTCAGGTGTATATCAGCATGTAGTGTCTCTACTTTAAAGAGTCCTCTCCTGCTGATGTTCAGCTGTATATCAGTATGTAGTGTCTCTACTTTAAAGAGTCCTCTCCTGCTGATGTTCAGGTGTATATCAGTATGTAGTGTCTCTACTTTAAAGAGTCCTCTCCTGCTGATGTTCAGGTGTATATCAGTATGTAGTGTCTCTACTTTAAAGAGTCCTCTCCTGCTGATGTTCAGGTGTATATCAGCATGTAGTGTCTCTACTTTAAAGAGTCCTCTCCAGCTGATGTTCAGGTGTATATCAGTATGTTGTGTCTCTACTTTAAAGAGTCCTCTCCTGCTGATGTTCAGGTGTATATCAGTAAGTAGTGTCTCTACTTTAAAGAGTCCTCTCCTGCTGATGTTCAGGTGTATATAAGTATGTAGTGTATCTACTTTAAAGAGTCCTCTCCTGCTGATGTTCAGGTGTATATCAGTATGTAGTGTCTCTACTTTAAAGAGTCCTCTCCTGCTGATGTTCAGGTGTATATCAGCATGTAGTGTCTCTACTTTAAAGAGTCCTCTCCAGCTGATGTTCAGGTGTATATCAGTATGTTGTGTCTCTACTTTAAAGAGTCCTCTCCTGCTGATGTTCAGGTGTATATCAGTACGTAGTGTCTCTACTTTAAAGAGTCCTCTCCTGCTGATGGTCAGGTGTATATCAGTATGTAGTGTCTCTACTTTAAAGAGTCCTCTCCTGCTGATGTTCAGGTGTATATCAGTATGTAGTGTCTCTACTTTAAAGAGTCCCATCCTGCTGATGTTCAGGTGCATATCAGTATTTAGTGTCTCTACTTTAAAGAGTCCTCTCCTGCTGATGTTCAGGTGTATATCAGTATGTAGTGTCTCTACTTTAAAGAGTCCTCTCCTGCTGATGTTCAGGTGCATATCAGTATGTAGTGTCTCTACTTTAAAGAGTCCTCTCCTGCTGATGTTCAGGTGTATATCAGTATGTAGTGTCTCTACTTTAAAGAGTCCTCTCCTGCTGATGTTCAGGTGCATATCAGTATGTAGTGTCTCTACTTTAAAGAGTCCTCTCCTGCTGATGTTCAGGTGTATATCAGTATGTAGTGTCTCTACTTTAAAGAGTCCTCTCCTGCTGATGTTCAGGTGTATATCAGTACGTAGTGTCTCTACTTTAAAGAGTCCTCTCCTGCTGATGTTCAGGTGTATATCAGTACGTAGTGTCTCTACTTTAAAGAGTCCTGTCCTGCTGATGTTCAGGTGTATATCAGTATGTAGTGTCTCTACTTTAAAGAGTCCTCTCCTGCTGATGGTCAGGTGTATATCAGTATGTAGTGTCTCTACTTTAAAGAGTCCTCTCCTGCTGATGTTCAGGTGTATATCAGTATGTAGTGTCTCTACTTTAAAGAGTCCTCTCCTGCTGATGTTCGGGTGTATATCAGTATGTATTGTCTCTACTTTAAAGAGTCCCCTCCTGCTGATGTTCAGGTGTATATCAGTATTTAGTGTCTCTACTTTAAAGAGTCCTCTCCTGCTGAAGTTCAGGTGTATATCAGTATGTAGTGTCTCTACTTTAAAGAGTCCTCTCCTGCTGAAGTTCAGGTGTATATCAGTGTTTTATTGGGCATTAACCATGTTTTTATGTATTATTGGTAGGGATTGGTCAGGGCCTTCAAGGTATTCAGAGAATACCTTGAAACACTTAGATAAAACAAACAAAACATTTATTTAATTATAGAAATGAAATGTAATAAAATGAATAAATGAGAATGGTATCTGTGTCGTTGATCTGTAATATTACAGTGTTACGTTGATTTGTTTGTCCTTCTCGGACCATGCACTGCGCATTTCAGTAGAAAAGAAAGCAACCAATCAGATCTTGTTCTGGGTCTCTGGGTAGAATCTCCTTCAACCAAGGTATTCTACATCCTTGATCGAATGCCCTGGCCGTTGCACTGAATGAGAGCGTACGTTTGGACTGACAGTTTGATCAACCAATCAGATATTGATTTGTAGCCAATGGGCGTATTCTTTCAGAGTTTCCCTCGGTTCCAGGGTGTTCTAGAAAACACAATTCATGCCGTTTTATTGTTTTAACGTTGAAATGACAAGTGCAACAGGTGCAGATTAAGTTGTTTTGCGGAATTGTTGTGAGTACCCTTTTCAAGACGACAATTCAGTGAAAAGACGGACATTATAACGCCGGGGAGGGGGGGTGTGTGTCTACAGAAGGTCCAGTTGTGATAGACACGGTTCGCCACTGGTATCGAGAACCGGTACCGACTCAGTACCGGTGTAGGTACCAGATGTGTTCGGGGTACCAGATGTGTTCGGGTGTATTTCCGTCGCATCCGTCATCAGTCATATTTTACGGAAACTCAAGAGGGCCATGATGGTCAAATTCCGAACATTTAAACATAGCCGACACTTCATTCTTTACTTTGTCCGTTATTATATTTTGAAGATTATACTTTTCTCCGTCATGTTGTTTCCATAGCAACAACTTCAAACAGGCATAGCCTACACTTCATTCTTTACTTTGTTCGTTATTATATGTAGAAGATATTAATTTTTTCTCCGTCATGTTGTTTCCATAGCAACAACTTCAAACAACAACAACTAACCGCTAGCCGCAAAGCTAGCATCACAGCCACTGCTCCGTTTTTAGAGACTTTGCACACGTTTTTCACAAACATTTTCACACGCTAGGAGTACTTCCATTCGCTTCGTCTTGATCTGTAGATGTGATTTGATGTGTCGTGTATCCCCCAACTCCTCTCCAAAGTTCAGATATTTAATAAAATACTCAGGGGAGTTTCCTGAATGTTCATGCCCAAAGCCAAGCACTAGGCCCTGGGTAAATTAAGAGGCTGATCTCGGGCACTTTTGTCCACTTTCCCTGGTGGTAGAAACTCAAGCCAGACATCCCTGGAATCGTCTTATAGAGTATATGATCAGTGGGGCCTTGTTTTTACTGAATGATTTGTTTTTTTATGGGGAATTCAAATATGAGATTATTTTTAGGATTTTCGGAGACTTTGCACACGTTTTCACAAACATTTTCACGCTAGGAGTATGGGAGTACTTCCATTCGCTTTATCTTGATCTGTAGATGTGATTTAATGTGTCGTGTGTCTCCCAACTCCTCTCCAAAGTGCAGATACTATATAAAAATACTAAAAGGTAAATAAAACATGAACATAATGACAAAATAACAACCTGAAAGATATGTATTCTATCTACACATTTCGTAATTATCTAATCTAGTGGCCTTATAAAAGTGTTGGCTAAAGTAATGCAGAATATATATATTTTGTAATTGTAAATAATTAGAAACATTATTTATGTGCACAAGTACATGGGACCCCACCATAGCACCCCACACATAACAAGCTGTCCCGAGTTCCTCCGGCTGCAGTTCCGCAGACGGCCGGTGTGTGGCAGCAGAGCGCTGGGAGCAGAGGGAGGTGAGTAGACGGATATGACGGATGACGGGTGCGACGGAAATACACCCGAACATATCTGGTACCCCGAACACATCTGGTACTGACACCGGTACCTGATTGGACGGTATTGGTACCGTTAAGCCGCTGGAAAAACGGTGCTGCTATCGGTATATGAATTACGCTACTTCCTTAGTTTAAGCAATTCTGGTTGGTTGGGAACCCTCATCCCGTGTGACGTATCCGGTTTGAGCACCACTCTGATTGGCCACTGTGAATGCCACTCGTCTTCTCTCCTAACAACATCTTGCTAGAAACAGCGTCTCAAGGCTTCTTAACATTTAACAACCTATTAATGATGCATACCCACTGAACGGGAAGAAACTCAGCTAACAGACGATATGAACCATTGTACCTACACGGAACAGAAGTCCAACACCAAGTCTATATCAACACTTAGCAAAACGGGCTAACGGGGCTAACGGCTACTTTAGCACATAACTGGCAAAAGCGATCTTTTCTACATCATTCTATCATAAAAACGGTTAATCCAATGTCTCTGTGTAACTTTAAATGATTACTGATAATCCATCATTACAATTATAAATAATAAACGCAATAAACATTGAAAAAGTTACATTAAATAATAAATACAAATAAATTACAATAAAATGACTGTTGTTTAATCTTCACATCTTGTAATCATGTCTATAATTTTGAGCACCAAATTATTAAAAAGTATCGATAAGAGTATCGAAAAATACCGATATCGATAAGCGGTATCGGAATCTATAACGATACCCATCCCTAATTATTGGTTACATTTACAAAACGCTAAATACGCCAGCGTTGTGGATAAGACATGTAGCTGCTTGTAAAATATCAAAGTTCTTTCCTTCCTAAGGTTGTCCCTAATGTCCTTCCGTAGATCTCCCTCATCACACAGCTACTTGGAAAGTGTTGGGTGAGTTCAGATGCCAGAGGACGGGAGTTATACCTGGGATTAAATCAACACGACATGTGTGTAATGACTCCTCTGCAGGAGGCGGGTCCGCGAAATGCCTGAAGTGTGAAATGAGAGCGCAGATAAACCAGAGCCAACATGGAAACCTCTGAGAAGCGTTCAGGGGCAACTCGTAATGTGGGATACTGGTGTGTTTGTGTAGCGGGATGTTGATACAGGGAAATGGTGTGTTTTGTTAAAGTATGATTTGTTTCTTTCTTAGGAGGACTAACTTTGGTTTCAGGATTATTTTTATTTTATTAAATACAATATTTTACAATTAAAATCATGTGCAGCAGCTGATACACAGATGTCTAGGTCAGATGGAATTTAATTTAATTTTAAAGTTTCTATTGTATTTTATTGGGTTTTGTTTGGTTTTTATTCTGTCATTAAGAAAAGTATATGTATTACAATATTCCTAAAAATACAGAATTACACCAAAAAACACAGATATCCAAACCTAATAACCAGACAAACAAATACAAATGTGGGTAAAAGTAAACACAGAAAATGTTATTAGAATAAACTAAACTTTGGAACACAATTAATAAAGTATGAAACATCAATCAATTAATCAATGTTTATTTATAGCCCAATATCACAAATGTTACATTTGTCTCAGTGGTCTTCACAGTGTGTACAGAATATCAGTATGACAATACGACACCCTCTGTCCTTAGACCCTCTGTCCTTAGACCCTCTGTCCTTAGACCCTCTGTCCTCAGACCCTCTGTCCTTAGACCCTCTGTCCTCAGACCCTCTGTCCTTAGACCCTCTGTCCTTAGACCCTCACATCGTACAAGGAAACACTTCCAGAGAAACCCCACAGTTTAAAGGGAACATGGAGAAACCTCAGGGAGAGCAGCAGAGGAGGGATCCCTCTCCAGGACGGACAGACGTGCAATAGATGCCGTGTGGAAATTGAAAAGATAATAACTTTGCAACATAGGTAGTCCAGATGTTTGGAATTGCATGTGTGTATAATAGGAAGATGAATCCACGAGGATATCCATCAGGACCTATGATCCAGGACCACAGCCACGACTCAAGATCCAGCGCTCGCGATCCAGGACACAGGACCGCAGGATCATCCATGACTCCAGATCCCGGCGTATATAGACACAGAATAAAATAAGGAAAACAAATACAGATTATTTGTCTGGTCAATTCAGATTTAGCTGCAAAAAGAGATCGTGACCTTTCAAGATCTAACAGCACTGGAGCCTACATCTCCCATAATGCACCTGGTTGCATATCTTTGTAAGAACGTCCCCGCCTCAAATGCTGACGTCTTTCAAACTCCAGGACTTGTAACGTAGACAAAATACTGTATTGTCACCGACCGAAGGTCTCGTGTTTGGAGTAGGGTTGTACTAAACATGAAAATGAAACAAGTAGTCATTCAGAGGATGTTTATCTCTCTTCTAAAAGCCACATTTGGACATTAAAATGTTTTTAAGAGTTCATTGCACAATAATCAATAATCCACCATAACTTATTCTATTGTTCTGTTTATTTTATTTATTTATGTTGTTTTAAATAAAAAATACACTTTCTAGTTCCCATCAGTTCGTTCCATGTGTATATTTACGTATAGATGTCGTAATTGTACCCAGCTTTGATACCACTGTATGTCATAAGCCTTACATGTGATTTCATTGATCAGAAAGTGACATGTGTTCAGACTGAATGACCGGCTCAGTGTCGCCCCCCGGAGGCGGAGCTGAGCGCTGCAGCGTGTTTCCTCTGGCATGTTGGTAAATGTGTCACTAATGCTCAGTAAGACCAGGGACACGCCGGGAATGTAGACACACACACACACGTATACACTCACACGCACACACACACACACACACACACACACGCACACACACTCCCGATGTATCAGTCCGAGACATCAGGAGAAAATGTGTCTGAGGTTAAATGTAAAGAATCCTGTCTGAGCTGAGACACCTGCATGTCTCTGATCTGCAGTTATGATGCAGGGGAGTTGTTGTTGTTGTTGTTGTTGTTGTTGTTGTTGTTGTTGTCTAAATGGACTGTATTAATAAATAACTTTTCCAGGCATTGCAACCAAAAAGTGCTTTTATACAAATACAAGACAGCATTCACTAGCATTGACCGACGGCGACCTTTAGAGCCTTGAAAGGTGCCTATATACATTGAATGCATTGTTATTATTATTATTATTATTATTATTATAGGACTGATAAACATTCACACACCAGCCTGTCCTCCCACAAAAAACGACCATATAGGCCGATTGTTCATGTCCTTATTACGACCCATGCCCCTTTCACACCAGCGCCTTTTCAGGCTCCAGCTCCGGCTCGGAGCTAGAGCCTGAAAAGCGCCGGGTTTTCCAGTTCACACCGGAGCGGCAGTTCACTCTTAGCTCCGGAATCCGCTTCACTTCCAGCTCCAAAAAATTGTCGGTCCAGAGGCAAGAGCTTTGGAGCTAAGAGGCGACGTCGCTTACGTCTCTCTTACGTCGAGGCGTGCAGGAAACTAAACCCACCTCCCCTGAACATGGGTCGACTGTCAGCCTGCCTCCAAGCAGTAGTGCCTATAAACACACTTTATAAAGTCAGGCAGCACTAACCAGGCTTCGTGTGGTTCTGTTTATTTGTACCTTACTTTGACCATCCGTTCACTGTTATCGATCATTGTGGAGAGAGGCAGACGTGTTGTTTTGTATTATTGCAGCTATCGGATGCAAGTAGTCAGTTTAGCTTCGGTTGCTATGCCAACATCACCCGTTTTATACCAGAGAAACTTTCATAACAGCGTTGTGATACCAAACAGCGTCAATTCAGACTGACACACATTCACTTAGGCTAAGGGGAACTGGGGATATGCATCAGCTGCTTGTGTGAGTCGGACAGTGAATACTTTAGAGCGGCCGCTGCAGTGTGAGCTAACCGGGAGCTAACGGGAGAATAAACTCCCGTGGAAGAGCAGCCAGCGCTGCAGCGGTCGGTAAATGCTGCAGAAACACATGAATAAACAATGAACCACGGCACTCTGGAGCAAAGTATAAGGTTGGAGAAGTCGTTATTCAATTTATTCTGGCTTCGTGTGATTAAAAGCAACACGATCATCGACCCGACGCTGTTGTTGTTGTTGTGAGCTGCCGTAATGGGTGCCGTTGGGGGGCAAATCAGCGATGTAAACGGTGACGTCATGACGCAGCAGGGGCAGCTCTGGGGCGCCAGTGGGCGGTGTGCACAGAGCGGGAGCTGAGAAGGGAAACCGGAGCTGAACCAGAAAAGCTCCCGCTCGGAGCTAGAAACTGAAAAGCGCTGGTGTGAAAGCCGCATCAGAGACACGTTTTAAAGTGCATGTTGTTTCTTGCACGACCACTAGAGGTGCTCTAGTAGTCGCGTAAGAAACAACATGCTCCCGGCCCGTTCATTGCAAACGCTCCGGAGGGACGTTTATTCACAAATAACCCTCTCTGGAAAATCCTAAATTGTGGAATAGTTTGAACATTAAAATGCTTTTTGATTCGATTTCTGGCGAGAAGTGTATATTGTACTCTTAAAATCCACGTCCAGTCGATGTGTAGGATCTATAGTTTGATAGATATTACGAAGATGACTTGAGGTCTCGCCAGGAGAACGTGTATTCAGCTTCCATGTAAAGTTAGCGTGGGTGAAAACAGTATTTCCGGTCTCGAAGTTTTCATAATAAAACCGGATATATTCCCCTCACTGTGAAATGATTACAGAGTGATATCTGCATTACTCATCCACTAAGAAACATCAGTTTATCCGTGTTGATTACACAATATTGATTGGTTTAAATTGTGTACAATGCTTTTGTGTTTTTAACCTTCGATTCGGAGAAACAAATAGTTTTTTCGGAATTTAGACACTACAGAGTTTCCGAAGACACTACACTACCCAGAATCCCCAGCTATCGTTTGGGACTACAACATGCGCCTTGCTTTACAAACCCCGTGATTAGTCATCAAGCCCTGTGATTGGATGTTGGAGTGGCAGTGCGACGAGGTTACGCTGCATCAAACAGCTCTTTGAAATGGAATGGAACCACGGCAGACTTTCCAAAACTGGACTTGGACGGGTCCAGAACACTCGGAATTAAGTATTATTTTATTTAAAAAAAAAAAAAATTCGATTTCATATCTTATAAACACCATATCCCAACATGCATTGCGGCTAAAACAATCGATGTTTTAGCCTATCAAAACCTCTGAAAAAATAACGGTTTCTCTCAGAATCGAAAGCGAAAAACCTATGGGAAAAACACAAAAGCATTGTACACAATTTAAACCAATAACTATCGTATATTTAACCAGGATAAACTGATGTTTCTTAGTGGATGAGTTCTGCAGATATCACGGTTACATCATTTGATCATTGGTTTTATTATGAAAACGTCGAGACCGGAAATACTGTTTTCAACCCGTAGCTTCACGTGGAGGCTGCCGCATACCTCAAATCATCTTCGTAACATCTATCAAACTGCAGATCCTACATATCGACTGGACGTGGATTCTAAAAGTACAATATATACTTCTCGCCAGAAATCTAATCAAAAAGTGTTTTAATGGAAAACTATCCTACAATTCAGGATTTTACAGAGAGGGTTATTTGTGAATAAACGACCATCTGTAACGTTTGCATTCAACGGGAGCACGAGAGGACGAACACTTTAAAACGTAATTATAGGACGTATTAAGCGCTTGAACAAACGGCATATTTGGTCGTATGAGTTGGAGGACGTGTTGTCACACACCAATCATTTGGGATTAAGTATCAAGGACATTTTCGACATGCAGCGTTTCCTTTAGGGTTTTTTTTTGTTATGTTCAGCCTTAGCGGTAAGATTTCAATTTATCGGACAAATGGGAATATTTTTAAATATTATATGTGTTTGTTTTTCAGTGTAGTTCAACTAGTACCAACGCGCACGTATGACGCACAGTTTGGGCTAGTCTGAAGGTTGTGTAATGTCTGTCAAGATAAGATAGAAAGTACTTTATTAATCGCAATTTGGGAATTGTTTTTGTCGCAGCCGCATGAAACAAAACAAAACGAGGCATTGCACACACAAGTGTAGAAATAAACAAATCTAAGATATAAACATCTCAAAATAGAAATCGAATAAACCAGCATTAGAGAGTACACAATTAACAATTAGCAATTAGCAATTAATGATCTTCAGCCAATCAGCAGAGCAGGAAGTCAGTCGTGAGAACAGTTAACGTGATATAATGTGATTATATACGAGAGACGATAAACAGTTGATATTCATAAAGTACCGCCAGTTCAATATATTACAACTTTGTGTGTGTGTGTGTGTGTGTGTGTGTGTGTGTGCGCGTGTGCGTGTGTGCGTGCCTGATGGAGTGAGGGGGGGTTCTGTTGGGTGCCACACGACCTTATCAACCCCCCAAACACACACACACACACACACACACACCTCTCAGCTCTAAAACCTCTGGCAGCCTCCACCTGCCCTCCTCCCCAACGACACATCGCCAACACTGGCATAGTGTATGTTTAAACGTGTGTGTGTGTGTGTGTGTGTGTGTGTGTGTGTGTGTGTGTGTGTGTGTGTGTGTGTGTGTGTGTGTGTGTGTGTGTGTGTGTGTGTGTGTGTGTGTGTGTGTGTGTGTGTGTGTGTGAGTTGCAGGTCCATCTTGTTTTTTCATTTGCTCCGTGCTCCGTGACATTTGTTGCTGCAGCTGAACATGTGCTGGACAATTTCTGTATTCTTCCAGCCGTGGACAGCTGCGGCGTGAATTACACTAAAGCTGCTGCTTTAGGAGGGATTAGTGTGTGTGTGTGTGTGTGTGTGTGTGTGTGTGTGTGTGTGTGTGTGTGTGTGTGTGTGTGTGTGTGTGTGTGTGTGTGTGTGTGTGTGTGTGTGTGTGTGTGTGTGTGTGTGTGTGTGTGTGTGTGTGTGTGTGTGTGTGTGTGTGTGTGTGTCAGAGGTCTTGACCAGAACTGTTACTGTCTCTCTAAACTTCACTTTAATCTTTTAAACAAACTCGTTCGACGAGACGTGCTCTAAAAACAATATGTACATTGACCTACATTAACATAACATCCTTACATTGACTTATATGTACAACCCTTACCTTCACATTGACTCACATTGACTTACACTACCTTACTTTAACTTACTTGAGCGTACAATCTTTACGTAGACTTACATGATCTTATAGTACCCTGCATTAACAAACATGAACTAACATTAACTTATATTAATTTACTTAAACGTAAAATCATTACATTAACTTCCATTGACTTACATGACCTAACATGACCTCACATTGACTTACATGACCTAACATTACCTGACATTGACTTACATGACCTAACATTACCTCACATTGACTTACATGACCTAACATTACCTCACATTGACTTACATGACCTAACATTACCTCACATTGACTTACATGACCTAACATTACCTCACAGTGACTTACATGATCTAACATTACCTCACATTGACTTACATGACCTAACATTACCTCACATTGACTTACATGACCTAACATTACCTCACATTGACTTACATGACCTAACATTACCTCACATTGACTTACATGACCTAACATTACCTCACATTGACTCACATGACCTAACATTACCTCACATTGACTTACATGACCTAACATTACCTCACATTGACTTGCATGACCTAACATTACCTCACATTGACTTACATGACCTAACATTACCTCACATTGACTTACATGACCTAACATTACCTCACATTGACTTGCATGACCTAACATTACCTCACATTGACTTACATGACCTAACATGACCTCACATTGAATTACATGACCTAACATTACCTCACATTGACTTCCATGACCTAACATCACCTCACATTGACTTACATGACCTAACATTACCTCACATTGACTTCCATGACCTAACATTACCTCACATTGACTTACATGACCTAACATTACCTCACATTGACTTACATGACCTAACATTGACTTACATGACCTAACATTACCTCACATTGACTTACATGACCTAACATTACCTCACATTGACTTACATGACCTAACATTACCTCACATTGACTTACATGACCTAACATGACCTCACATTGACTTACATGACCTAACATTACCTCACATTGACTTACATGACCTAACATTACCTCACATTGACTTACATGACCTAACATTACCTCACATTGACTTACATGACCTCACATTGACTTACATGACCTAACATTACCTCACATTGACTTACATGACCTAACATTACTTCACATTGACTTACATGACCTAACATTACCTCACATTGACTTACATGACCTAACATTACCTCACATTGACTTACATGACCTAACATTACCTCACATTGACTTACATGACCTAACATTACCTCACATTGACTTACATGACCTAACATTACCTCACATTGACTTACATGACCTAACATTACCTCACATTGACTTACAGTACATGACCTAACATTACCTCACATTGACTTACATGACCTAACATTACCTCACATTGACTTACATAACCTCACATTGACTTACATGACCTAACATTACCTCACATTGACTTACATGACCTAACATTACCTCACATTGACTTACATGACCTAACATTACCTCACATTGACTTACATGACCTAACATTACCTCACATTGACTTACAGTACATGACCTAACATTACCTCACATTGACTTACAGTACATGACCTAACATTACCTCACATTGACTTACCTGACCTAACATGACCTCACATTGTAAGTTCACTTAAAGTAAGTTCACTTAAAATTCAACCATATTTTTTGTTGGATGAAATTTTTGTAGTTTTTTGCAGAAATGCTCTTTAACATCTTCGACTTTGAACAACCTCCGCTTCCTGATGTTTAATTTTAATCACATCAGTTTCTAATCGGCGATCTTGACTGAAAGGATGACACTTAACTCAGCATGAAGTAAACACCCTTCATCTGGTTGGACGAGATGGACAAAGTCAAAATATACAATATTGCGAATCAAATTTACCTCAATATTGATGTTGTTATGATATTGCAGGGCTAACTATTGGTGCTTTTACGGAGGATTCGTGCCTTAGTCATTAATAATGTGGAGATAACGGCCAAATAGATACGCTTAAACAGTTATTACGATATCCAAACTGTAAGACCATTTATTTCACGATATCTGTACATTACACACCTCACATAAACTTAAATTAACTCACATTAACATAAAATCCTTACAATAACTTACATACCCTTACCTTTATTGACTTACATTGACTAACATTAACTTACATTGGCTAACATTAACTTACATTGACTAACATTAACTTACATTGGCTAACATTACCTTACATTGACTAACATTACCTTACATTGGCTAACATTAACTTACATTGACTAACATTAACTTACATTGGCTAACATTACCTTACATTGACTAACATTAACTTACATTGGCTTACATTAACTGACATTACCTTACATTGACTAACATTAACTTACATTGGCTAACATTAACTTACATTACCTTACATTGACTAACATTAACTTACATTGGCTTACATTAACTGACATTACCTTACATTAACTGACATTAACTGACATTGACTAACATTAACTGACATTGACTTGCATGAACACTTATGGGGCATTTCCACTACAGCGCGGAGCTCGCTTTAAGCGTGCCGTGCCCGGCCCATTTTTGGTTGTGTTTCCACTTAGTAGTTCCGGCTAGCAGGAACTATTTCACAGTTTTTCTGGCCCCATAAAATCCAGGTTCTTTCCGGGCCAACAACCGGGCTGAGTCGGGCTGAGCATGCTAAACTAGAGAGAGAATCTCTGGCAAGGGGCTACAACTACAACAAGATGAACATATTACCGTGATTTAATTATAATACACGTTTCAAACAGAAGTAACAACACACTGATACCGGTTAGTAACAACCATGAATTAATGCTTTGATGAGTCTGCAGACAGACGGCAGGCGGAAAACCCTTTTAAATGCGTGTTTTCTGAATGGAGATCGGCTAAGCTAACGTTATATATGCTCCGACCGTCCACACTCACAACAACGACCGACAGACATAAATAAACCAGCGACTGTATTCTCCATGACACAGGCAGTCTGTGGTTTTTACTTGTGTCTAGTTTCTGAACAGATATGAGGAGCTGTGAGCTCTGAGTGCTAACCGCTAACGGCTGATGTTGGTTTTCTGTGGCTCTCATTGAAGATGACGTCACGGCTCCGCCTACACTGCGTTACTATAGTTACGGTACGTCCACACAGCAGCTTCAGAAGAATCTTCCACCGCTTCCAACGCTTCTCTGCCCATTGATTTTGAATGGGGATGACGTCACTTTGCCTCGCTTTTCGCCGAACTGCATTGTGGAGGAGCGAAGCGAAGATTTCCAGGATGTCCAGGATTTCCAGGATTCAAAAGTTGAGCAATGTTCAACTTTTGAAGCTGAGCTGGAAGCGCCAGCCAATCAAACACGTTTATGCAAATCTGCCAGTAGAAGCGCTAGCCAATCAAACCGCGTGTAAGCAGGGAGCACCAGACCGCAGTTCATTTCCTCATATTCCAAACGAGAAATTACGGTAGCAAATCACCCGGTTCTTTACGACCAGAACTATTAACGGGATACAAACCGGAGGAACCAGCATGGAGGGAGGTGGCAGAGGCAGGGGGGAAACTGGTAGGGTGTCGCCTGTTTGGAGAGTTTATATATATATATATATATATAATATATATATATATATATATATAATATATATATATATATATATATATATTGCTCGCATAAAATCCCCGGGGTTTTTTGCTTTGTATGTCGGGGGCGGGACATTCATGTGATTGGTTGTTGGTCGCGTTGCTCGCAAAAAATCCCCAAGCTGTCAGACACGCCCAGCTCCAAGACTTTCAAGATTTTTGAAAAGCTGCTGTGTGGACGGGCCGTTACTGCCCCAGCTACTAAACTGTAATGGAAACGCAGCATAAAGTGAGCCGGGCCTACCAAGGCCTAACTATACCGAGCGAGGCCCTGCAGTGGAAATACGCCATAAGAGTACCACAAGCTACCTAAATGACTTGCTCAGTGTAATGTATTAAAGTAAGTTCACTTAAACTTGGTCATAAATAATGTGCAGATAACGGCTAAATAGGTAAAGCTTGAACAGTTATTACGATATCCAAACTGTGAGCCCATTTATTTCACGACATTTTTACATTATTTTTGATATATTGCCACATTCATCATCTTCAGAGTTTTATATTTTAAGCCTTTTTTTGCGGCAGCAGTGCCTAAACTTCCTCTCCAGGCTTTATGTAACACCTCCTAACAAATCACTTTTAATATCACATCTGCACTGAGGGATGTGTAAGTGTTTCGGGGGTTAAGCTGAGGGTCTTTGGACGCGCACTTGGATGTTCGGCTCGCTCAGCTCGGGATTCGCTCCGGTTGGATCTTCACCGTGAATCATTTCTCGCCACAGAGAATATATTGATTTCCACAGGAAGACGCTTGAAACCCTGAAATCGTGGAGGGTAAGGCGACACCGCGCAGCAGAGAGGGGATTTCTGCTCTGAGAGCCTCTTGTGTGTTAATCGT
>JAMFTG010000100.1:532395-586596 GCA_023974075.1 Chaenocephalus aceratus | reverse complement strand
TTTTTTTGCTTTGGCTGGATATTATAGGTCTACTGGATACTGTCTGTTCAGATAACACTCACCTACACAGACACATGCACGAATACAGGCCAACACAAGTATTCCTAATCAAAAGATCGACTGGAAAACTTCACTGTATGTTTATACCATTTTTACACTATTACCAAGCCAAACCTGGATTATTTTTGAAAACCATTTTAAAGCATTTTGTTCCCAAGCAACCCATCATACAGTAGGCGTTTTTTCACTTTGACTTGTAGGAAAATAGCAGGTGTTTCTAATGACATTAACGCTGGCTCCATTCTAGTTTAGTGTCCCAGTTCATCATGGTAGCGTGACAGTGCTATGAAACTGAAGCAGCTACATGTAATTCAGGAGTCATTAATCATTATCCTGTTGCGAAATGTCTTCAGTAAGAAGGACATTCCTACAGTGTTGGTTTCACCTGCACAAAAACGATCTGCTAAAACCATGCTGGATTATCACAAACAGGTTTGGCGATTCATTGATAACCATGGCCTATCAATGTCTGCCTTTCCATCCGTATGTTCAAAACTGTGTATAATATACTGGATATTATCCCCTGATAAATGGTTTGGACTTTCAATATTTGTTACCCTTTTTATGTTCGATGCTCCAAACTGTGCCGATGCAATGCATAGTTCAGCCTCTAGGGGCCACGTTAAGCATGATAGTGGATTGAGAGGCCACATTAAGTTGAGTCATAATCTACGATGACACCTGTGACATTTTGTTATTGGAGTGGGTACAAAACATATGCTGAATACAGTATTTTTCTCTTGCTTACAGTCGTAGACATTTATCAAATGTAATACCTGGAAGAAAAGAGAAACGACCAAAACCCAGCCCTTAATATTTGGCACACATTCTGGCATTATAGTGTAAATACCATTCTAGATACAGGGTGACATTATTCAATTAGGTTCGGCTGTAACACATTTTCGTGAAATTGTCAATTGTAAAAAATCAATAGAGTTTAATCCATCCATCCATCTTCTCCCGCTTATCCGTGGTCGGGTCTCGGGGGTAGCAGTTCCAGCAGAGAGCCCCAAGCGTCCCTTTCCCCTCATCACCAGCTCTGACTGGGGGGTCCCAAGGCGCTCCCAGGCCAGGGAAGAGATATAATCCCTCCACCTGGTCCTAGGTCTACCCCTCGGTCTCCTCCCAGCTGGACGTGCCTGGAACACCTCCCTCGGGAGGCGCCCAGGTGGCATCCTAACCAGGAGCCCGAACCACCTCAACTGGCTCCTTTCGACGCGGAGGAGGAGCGGCTCAACTCCGAGTCCCTCCCGGATGACTGAACTGCTCACCTTATCCCTAAGGGAGACACCAGCCACCCTGCGGAGAAAACCCATCTCGACCGCTTGTATCCGCGATCTCGTTCTTTCGGTCATGACCCATCCTTCATGACCATAGGTGAGGGTAGGAAGGAAAATGGAATTGTCTACAGAGTTTAATGCCAGATCAAATGTAAGTTAAAGGAGATGAACATATTGTTATTTAAGAATAAATGTCAGTTTCCTTCTTTCTTGTCTAAATGTTTGACCTTGTTGATGCTGTAAATGGAGCGGCTGTGATTCTAGAAACATTTTAGACTTGAACTGACAATAAAGTATCATCTTATTGTTTGGCAAACTTTGCGCAAATGAAACTGTCTGCTTCTTCTTCTTCTCCTCTGTTTTGCCTGTAAGCACAACAGAGGAGAAGCCCAGCTGTGCAGATGAGACAGAAGCATCTCTGGAGCGAAACAGACATATGTGTTGATAGAATGGACTTTTGTGGTGGAAAGGATGAGAAAACTGAATTGTCTTGGCACGATGTCTTCAATGTAACTTCATTGGCGTTTTGTCTATGTCGACTGGTTTCTTTTCTTTAGCATTTAACAAGGAGAGTGAGCTATGTGTGTAATGACCGCAGAGCGAGTAGCCAACCAGCTGGCACCAACCTGCGTGCTGTAATATCTGCAGCCAGCAACTCCCTGGCACTACCAACCAGCTTTCGTCATTCTCTGTATGAAGTATGGATGGCATTGTTGAGCTGTCAGTCACGTTAACAAGCCAGCAAAATCCCACCCTTGCTGTTGCAGGGGCGGGACCCTGGGTAGGGGGTGGTTGCCCCGTTAAAGTTAATGAGCGCTCATATCTTTTACTGGCAAATGTTCGCCTGCATGGCGTGGAGCGCGAACACCGCAGTGCGTCTCCTTTCCAAATGCTGCTGCTACTAATGTTTCGCTAATGAATGCATGACGCAAGTGTGTTGTGTTTGGTGTGTGTAGGTGTGAACAGTCAGTTGTTTTTATAATTCCTTGGTCCCCATGGTGTCACTACTTCTGTGCAATGATGCAAGCTGCCTCTTGTATATCGTTGGTGGGAAAAAAACACATTATTACTGATGTTGAGATGAAGAACAGTATAACACCGAAATGATTAACATATGTCAGTGGTGTGTGTCCCGTCAGCTTCACACTGCAATTGCTGACTGGTTTATATGCAAAGCTTATGGGAATGAAGTGTTGAGCTCCTGATTTGAAAGATAATAAACATCAGACAACCTTGTAAATGTTGGTTTACAGTACAGCCACTACAACAAAGTATATCCCCCCTTTTCCCCGTCTCTTTTGGTGTTACTTATGGTTTTCCGACAGATTACATATGTGACCTGCTCCATCGAAATCAGTCGCATTGACCGAAGACACATTTTGAGTTGTATACACTGTTGGAAAGAGGAGATTCCTAGCTTTCTAATGATATCAGGATTGTTTTTGTACTCCAAATATTAAGCGAAATATGTCATATTATATGATTACATTCTATTGCATTGCATTTAGCTGACGCTTTTATCGAAAGCGACTTACAATAAGTACATTCGACCAGGAAGACACAACCCTGAAGAAAACAGAATCATAAAGTACATCAGGTTTCATAGAGCCAAGTATTTCAAGTGCTACTCAACTGGCTTTAGATAAGCCAGCCCTTTGTTAGTATATAAGTGCTCTGTTAGCAGTTCTTTGTTAGTAATTCTATCGCTCGAGGTGGAGTCGAAAGAGATGAGTTTTCAGTCTGCGCCGGAAGGTGTGTAAGCTTTCTGCCGTCCTGATGTCAATGGGAGCTCATTCCACCATCTTGGAGCCAGGATAGCAAACCCACGTGTTTTTGCTGATGGGAACTTGGGTCCCCCTCGCAGCGGGGGTGCAGCGAGTCGTTTGGCTGATGCAGAGCGTAGAGCACGCGCTGGGGTGTACGGTTTAACCATGTCCTGGATGTAGGAAGGGCCAGATCCATTCGCAGCATGGTACGCAAGCACCAGTGTCTTGAAGTGAATTCTAGCAGTTACCGGAAGCCAGTGGAGGGAGAGGAGGAGCGGAGTGGTGTGGGAGAGTTTAGGAAGGTTGAAGACCAGACGAGCCGCTGCATTCTGGATGAGCTGCAGAGGTCGGATGGCACATGCAGGTAGCCCAGCCAGGAGGGAGTTGCAGTAGTCTAGGCGTGAGATGACGAGAGCCTGGACCAGAACCTGCGTGGCTTTCTGGGTCAGCTGGAGACGTATCTTCCTGATGTTGTAGAGCGTGTATCTGCAGCAGCGGGTTGTAGCAGCGATGTTTGCAGTGAAGCACAGGTTGTTATCTAGGATCACACCCAGAGTCCTTGCAGTCTGAGTCGGGGAAACAACAGAGGTGCCAATGTTGATAGTCAGGTCAAGAGTGGGACAATCTTTTCCCGGAAGGAAAAGCAGTTCAGTTTTGTCAAGGTTGAGCTTGAGATGATGAGCAGACATCCACTGAGAGATGTCAGCTAGACAAGCAGAGATGCGTGCGACGACCTGGGTCTCTGAGCGGGGAAAGGACAGAATGAATTGGGTGTCATGGTATGAAAAACCATGCGGGCTAATGACAGATCCGAGCGACTTTGTGTACAGGGAGAAGAGGAGGGGACCAAGAACAGAGCCCTGAGGGACCCCTGTAGTTAATTGACAAGGGTCGGACTCGGACCCTCTCCAAGTAACCCTGTAGGTGCGGTCTTTGAGGTATGAGGTGATGAGGGAAAGTGCAGAGCCTGAAACTCCAAGTTCTTGAAGAGTGTGAAGGAGGATCGGATGGTTCACCGTGTCGAATGCAGCAGACAGGTCCAAAAGGATGATGACAGAGGAGAGGGAGGCTGCTTTAGCAGTGTGCAGTTCCTCAGTGACAGCAAGGAGAGCAGTTTCTGTGGAGTGACCTGCCTTGAAACCAGACTGGTGCGGATCCAGAAGGTTGTTCTGATGGAGATAGCAGGAGAGTTCTTTAAAGACAGCGCGTTCAAGTGTTTTAGACAGGAACGGGAGGAGAGAGACAGGCCTGTAGTTTATAACCTCAGACGGGTTGAGAGTGGGTTTCTTTAGGAGAGGGTTTACTCTTGCCTCCTTGAGACTGTTTGGAAAGTGACCAGAAGTTAGAGAAGTGTTGATGAAATGGGTGAGAAACGGTAGAATATCAGGAGCGATAGTCTGAAGGAGGTTTGAAGGGATAGGGTCGAGGGGACAGGTGGTAGGGCGGGCAGAGGTAATGAGGGTAAGAACCTCACTTGGCGAGAGAGGGGAAAAGGAGGTTAGTGTGCGGGTGGAAGGAGGGTCTGGTGACCCAGCGGTGAGTAAAGGTGAGTCAGAAAAAGAAGAGCGAATATCATCAACCTTTTTTTCAAAGTGGTCAACAAAGTCGCTTGACAGAAGTGAGGAGGGGGGAGGGGCTTTGGGAGGGTCCAAGAGGGTGGAGAAGATGGAAAATAGTTTTTTAGGATTGGAATAGGAAGATTGGATCTTGTCTTGAAAGAAAGTGCTTTTTGCCTGAGAGATAGAAGCAGAGAAAGAGGAGAGGAGAGCCTGATAGGTTTGGAGGTCGTCATGGTGTTTGGATTTCCACCGTTTCCGCTCTGATGACTGTCACCGAGTCCTCATTTTGAGAAACAGGCCTTCAAAGTTTTCTCTTCTCTGGAATCCATCGATCTGATTGGTTATTAGCAAATGATCAAAATATTACGGAGGGAAGATATTTTCGTTTGGAGGGGAAGCTCGCAAGTGTGTGTGTGTGTGTGTGTGTGTGTGTGTGTGTGTGTGTAATTTTGCGTTTGTGTGTATTGTGTTTGTTTCCCGGGGAAAACCCTCAGGAGAAACACCGGCTGTTGTTGTGCCTGCTGTGACGTCAAGTTACTCCGTTCTCCGCTTGTATTTATGCCGAAGCTTCAAAGTTGTATTTATCTTCTGAATTTGCCGAAACAAGTTTAATATTCTGAAAGCCAAGACTTTGTTTATTTGAAATCAGATGAAAACAAACGGACCCCGTGTTATCTATGATTACTATACTCTTACATTCATAATGTCAGCCGGGGGGAGGGGGGGCGGCGCTGTGGAAGAGCAGAGTGCGAGTGAGAGCTGTCTTCGTCCCTTTACGAGCTTCAAACATGTATTTATTGTGTGATTTTGGAAATAAAAGTTTCATATTCTGAAAGCCAAGACTTATGTTTAAAATCAAACAAAACACCCGAACCCCGACAAAATATTTGTTTACGTAAATCCACGTTTATTTTGAAATGAGCCGTTGCGACTTCCGACTGATTTCGATAGAGCGGGTCACACACGGGTCATCTCTTTCCAATTGGCACATTTTGATTCGTACCAAATAAGGTTAAAAGTATCTTATTTAGACGAGCAACCACATATCAAAGACACTGTCAAGTCTCCTCGTGTGTGCTGGTACATTCCTTTGATATTGATGACTTCCCAAAGCCCACCCACTGTGCATCGATGTTTTTTGGTGGAACACTTTGTGAAATGACAGAAAGTTGACCGAAGACGAATTGCACTGAGAGAGAAAAGGAACATTCTTTAAGGCTTCAATTAAAGTGACGTGTCGTTCGGTCGTTCCCTCATTCATCTTTCAATTTGTGGACTTACTGCAGTTTGACAGCGTTCATCTCCCATCACCTGTGTAGTACTCTGATCCGTTTGCTCTGTGATTATCTGTGGAAAAGTACTTAAAAGTTATTGAAAAATATATTTTCCGTCCCACATCAGATTATGTGCTTCCCGGCCGCATCGCTGAGGTTTCTGAGCCTTTTATGTCGTCAAAAGACCGAACTACTTGATACCATATCATTTTGCTGTTAAATGTTGGACACGTGGAATTGTTTTTCATCTTTGTGGGATAGATAGTGGTTTGGCTGACTTTGGTAGTAACCATGACAACGAGGACATGTTTTCATTGAAAACAACAGTGTGGTTTTTCACCTCCTTTCTCTCTCTCTGGTGCTTTGGAGTGTGTGTTCTTGCATGTGGGTCGGCTGTGGATCAGAAGGTAACTCTAACCCTAACCCTATTCTCCACTGGACGGTCGGTGGTTGAATCGTCAGCACCTGCATCCAAGAACTACACTATTAAAACTTATCTTCTCTAACGCAGATCTATACTTCTCCCTCCTGAACTTTTCCACACATCTCACATCAAAACAGCAACAGAACCTCCCAATAATCAACAACGCCACACTCACAACACTCCCAAATAACTGTCAGACGATAATCACCTCACTCAGAACTACAGAACATATTCAGGAACTGGTTTAATCAACAACCTAACACTTTCCTCCTCCATTACCCATAATCCCCTCTGTTTCAGCCCTGTTTCCAAAGTGCTGATTCTCTGTCTGTTACTTCAGATGAAAATAAGGAGGCCCCTCCCCCACGCCCCTCTGAGAGAGGTTTGGTTAAAAGAACTCAATGGAGCTCTAGAGGAGATTCAGGTGATAAGGGGGGGGGGGGGGGGGGGGGGGTACCTTGGTGCTGATTGGCTAATGGTTACACAAGACAACACATCATTATGACATCATAAAGTGGCCAAAATCTGATCAGCTCATTTTCAGTTTTTATAGAAATGGATCAAAAGAGAGAACATCTTTGTTCCTGAAACTTTCAGAGTCTCTTTCCACAGAGGAGACACATGGTGATGTAGAAGAGACATGAAGAAGAGGGGACACATGTTGATGTAGAAGAGACATGAAGAAGAGGGGACACATGTTGATGTAGAAGAGACATGAAGAAGAGGGGACACATGTTGATGTAGAAGAGACATGAAGAAGAGGGGACACATGTTGATGTAGAAGAGACATGAAGAAGAGGGGACACATGTTGATGTAGAAGAGACATGAAAAGAGGGGACACATGTTGATGTAGAAGAGACATGAAGAAGACACATGTTTGATGTAGAAGAGACATGAAGAAGAGGGGACACATGTTGATGTAAAAAAACATGAAGAAGAGGGACACATTTGATGTAGAAGAAACATGAAGAAAGGGGACACATGTTGATGTAGAAGAGACATGAAGGAAGGGGACACATGTTGATGTAGAAGAGACATGAGGAAGAGGGGACACATGTTGATGTAGAGAGACATGAAGAAGAGGGGACACATTGATGTAGAAGAGACTGGAGAAGAGGGGACACATGTTGATGTAGAAGAGACATGAAGAAGAGGGACACATGTTGATGTAGAAGAGACATGAAGAAGAGGGGACACATGTTGATGTAGAAGAGACATGAAGAAAGAGGGGACACATGTTGATGTAGAAGAGACATGAAGAAGAGGGGACATATGTCGATGTAGAAGATACATGAAGGAGAGGGGACACATGTTGATGTAGAAGAGACATGAGGAAGAGGGGACACATATTGATGTAGAAGAGACATGAAGGAGAGGGGACACATGTTGATGTAGAAGAGACATGAGGAAGAGGGGACACATGTTGATGTAGAAGAGACATGAAGAAGAGGGGACACATGTTGATGTAGAAGAGACATGAAGAAGAGGGGACACATGTTGATGTAGAAGAGACATGAAGAAGAGGGGACACATGTTGATGTAGAAGAGACATGAAGAAGAGGGGACACATGTTGATGTAGAAGAGACATGAAGAAGAGGGGACACATGTTGATGTAGAAGAGACATGAAGAAGAGGGGACACATGTTGATGTAGAAGAGACATGAAGAAGAGGGGACACATGTCGATGTAGAAGAGACATGAAGGAGAGGGGACACATGGTTGATGTAGAAGAGACATGAGGAAGAGGGGACACATATTGATGTAGAAGAGACATGGAGAAGAGGGGACACATGTTGATGTAGAAGAGACATGGAGAAGAGGGGACACATATTGATGTAGAAGAGACATGAAGAAGAGGGGACACATGTTGATGTAGAAGAGACATGAAGAAGAGGGGACACATGTTGATGTAGAAGATACATGAAGAAGAGGGGACACATGTTGATGTAGAAGATACATGAAGAAGAGGGGACACATGTTGATGTAGAAGAGACATGAAGAAGAGGGGACACATGTTGATGTAGAAGAGACATGAAGGAGAGGGGACACATGTTGATGTAGAAGAGACACACATATGATGTAGAAGAGACATGAAGAAGAGGGGACACATATTGATGTAGAAGAGACATGAGGAAGAGGGGACACATGTTGATGTAGAAGAGACATGAAGAAGAGGGGACACATGTTGATGTAGAAGAGACATGAGGAAGAGGGGACACATGTTGATGTAGAAGAGAAATGAAGAAGAGGGGACACATGTTGATGTAGAAGAGACATGAAGAAGAGGGGACACATGTTGATGTAGAAGAGACATGAAGAAGAGGGGACACATGTTGATGTAGAAGAGACATGAAGAAGAGGGGACACATGTTGATGTAGAAGAGACATGAAGAAGAGGGGACACATATTGATGTAGAAGAGACATGTAGAAGAGGGGACACATATTGATGTAGAAGAGACATGAAGAAGAGGGGACACATGTTGATGTAGAAGAGACATGAAGAAGAGGGGACACATGTTGATGTAGAGGAGACATGAAGAAGTGGATTTTGCACAATAGGTGACCTTCAAATGGAGTGTATTTACCACGTACCACGTGCAGAGTTGTGTGATGTGTGTACATGCTTTCCAGTCCCAGGTATTCGTACTCGAGGCGCCACACTGACCAAACAAACCTGTCGGGGAGACGCGTGACAGAGCGGCCACATGTAAACCCGATCCTCTCGAGAAGCCAAACAGGCTGTGTTAACCAACCACTCCGATGTTATCTGAGAGAATCTGATCTGTGTGGTGGAGGGGGGGGGGGGGGGTGTTGCTCAACCACACACAGAGTAAGGACTCCATGTCTGACAGCGCCTGCTACGGTACATTATTCCTTTCATTATGTCACATCTTTGTAAAGAGATAAGCGTGGAAATGAGATTCAATGCTTGAGATCTGGTGGACATGGAGGAAATGTGTGCACTCGTGCGGACACAAGATTACCAGTTCGTCAACATCTATCAGACTTTTCGTCCGAGTCCAGTCATTAGTTATATGGGGAAGTGACAATCCTTTTCTTTCTTGACAGGTTTTCTCATGGAAAGACATAGTATAAAAACATAGAGCCTAGATGCAGCACCTCGTTTCACCCTCCGTCTGAAACCAGAGCCCGGTTTGCTCCGCTTTGTCACTTAGCTTCGACTCCCTGGTGACGATGGAAACTAGAAACATAGAAAGAAAAACAACCACTCGAACCTAGGCAGTTGACCTCACTTACTTTGTGTAATTCAGAATGGATTCACTAATTATTTTTCATTTGCATTTTGATGCATCTACCTTCTATCCACACTTGAACTTCTCCATGATATTTCAATAAAAAAAATCGATTGAAATCTATATTTTTTAAACTATGTATCGTAACGCACAAAGTTAAAGATTTGGACGCTTTGATATCTTACTGATCGGATGGCATTTACCTCGTCTTCAGTATCGATGAACAGAAGTACAGTATTACAATGATACTGTGCCTAAACCTGGATACGTCTAAAGGCAACAATATGAAAGTCTGTCTCTGATAAGACAACATTGGAGATGATGAGTGATAAAGAAAAGTCATTTGTCATGTGTTGAAAAGGCACTTTAATCCCCTGTTAGTAGGTGTTGTAAGGTGCATTAAACTAACAAAACACAACAAGGGGAAGTGGCCCGGAGCTGGAACCACACCACAGAAGCTGCGAGTTGCAGGGCGGCACACTCAGGTAGCAATAGTTTACAGAAGTATTGAAATGCCCGTTTGTTTACGGCTGTCGGTTATGGATCGTGACCAAACAGACTCTTAACCACATTCCTTTCTCTTCCTCTCCCTCTCTCTGTGGAAAGTGGCTTCATGAACACTCGGGACGTTGAAGTAACAAAATAAAAACAAAATATGACATTTGTTTTTCCGATTGGTTTCCAACAGAAAAGCACTGCGAAGTCTACCAGTGCAAACCACACAACATAACCGAAACACGAAGAACCACAAAGTACTGCTCCACTACTCATTATGGCTCAATACTACATTATTACTCAAGTCAATACCAAGCCTTTCACTTTGGTCTCCTTGTCCTTCATGTTAAATCAGTGAAGGCTGAATGTGACGGCTAACTCAAATTAATAAGGCAAGGTTTACATGTCGTCAAGGCAGTGTTTACACATTAAGGTTTCCAGAGTCTGATACAAATATTATACAAAGGTTGAATATACAGTATGTCATGAAGCAGTTTTTTGCTCTTCAAAATAGTATTAAACTTAAACATTTAGGAAAACACAGTATTTTACATGTAATATCTTGAAAATGTCTGTTTGATATCTGTGCGAAAACTAACAAAAAGATTTAAAAAAAAAAAAAAAAGTCTCAACCTGACATTTATATCACTTGAATGATTTTGCTGTATTCTTATATATTCCTATTTGTCTTCAATTCACAACATTATTATTTGAAATACGGCCATAAATATGTCACATTTAATTAAAAGTTCACTGCCTTTCACTATTTTACGGAAAGACAGTTCGAAAATAGTAATACATCTTTACGATTAACTGAAATTAGTTAATTTCCCTAATAGTGGTAGTGTAAAGAAAGGAAAATTACATTATGTCACTTGTTAGACGCTTTTATCCAAAGCGACTTACATACTCAACACTGTGGGCAATCCCCACAGGAGCAATTTGGGGTGAAGGGTCTCAGGGACACAACGACATGCTGACTGTGGTGGGGTTTGAACCTGATCCCAACACCAAGGCTCTATCCACTGCGCCACACGCCTCCATCCATGTATTGCTGATACACTTACCATGTGAGAATCTTGCCAGTAGTGGCATACATAAGGCGCGTTCACACCGCAGTACTTTTCCAACTTTAGTTCCGATATAGTTCCGAAATGTTGCGTTCACACCAAAAAGAGCCGGAACTAAATTAGTTAATGAGAACCTTTTCACCCCCTTTTCCGTCCTTGCTAGAGAGCAGGGACTTTCGTGGGAGAAAAAGGTTCCTATGTCTGATTGGCTGGGCGGATTGCAAACCACGCCCCATAGAACTCCAACAAAGTGTTGTTAAGCCGCCATTTTATTATCCTCGCATTAGCATTATTAGCATTAGCATTAGCCCAGCGCAGAAACACAGAGAGACTAACTTATGGCAACACAAAATAAAACATGGGAGCGGTGGAGATGAGGAGGTGTCGGCGTTCTGGCGATTTATTCGGAAGGCTTCAGTAGCAGCTGCTGGGAGTCCCAGCAGCTTCTACTGAAGCCTTCCCCAACTCCGGGGACTTCCGGCCGGGGACTTTGGGCGGCAGTATACGCCGTGAAGTTGTTTGCGGCCTGCCAGTAAACCCAAAGCAGAAGAAGAAGAAGTGACGTCAGCGGCTTCATTTGCCTAATCCTCCCTCAGGGACTTATTCCGGTGTGAAGGCGATCTGTACTTAGTTCATGAGAACTAAAGAGGGAAAAGTACTGCGGTGTGAACGCGCCTATAGATTAAATATTGATCTGGGGAAAAGGCAGAGAAGTTGTAAGGACATCCAAACATTATTCAACGCTTCTTGTAATGTTGTTGTGATTTGTGAATGTCTTTGTGTTTTCTGACCTTCAGGGCCTCCATTATTATGACCACCAAGCCTATTGCAATCCAACCAATAGTTAGTACATCAGTGAAGGCATTTTACTCCAAACCACACATGTGAACGATGGAGTGAGAAAAGTCCAGGCTTATTCTGGGAATCATCAAAATATTTACCAATTGTCGAGATATTCCAGTTTGTACCAAAGCCGGTGACCAACGGACCGTATTGCCATCCTAAGAGTCGCATTGATGTGCCTAGAGAAAAGCTGCGATTGAGGTGAATGTAGTTCCCTTTCTCCCTGACTGTTTGCTCCAAAAACACAAAATGTTCCGCCACTGTTTTGCGAAGCATCACCTCTGTTGCTACAGCTTGTTCCTGAACCCACGTAATGTCATGTAATATAACGTCTTTGTACGCTAGCTGCAGCTCAGCGGTTGCATTTGATTCACTTGTTTTCCACATCGCGCCGTGCCAGAGCTACGGTTTGTATCCGAGCGCTCTCAAAGGGGCATGACTCTCTTTGGTTTTGGACCCGAGCAGCCTTACTTCCATTTAATGAGGCACGTCTTTTAAAAAACGAGAGACAGAGAAAGAGTGAGAGAAACTTATCCTGCGCTGTGTTCTGTCTGAACAGCTGCATCTGCGGTTTTCTCCTCTGATGGCGCTGTGGTTTTTGGAGCCGTGCCCTTTAGACACTGAGAGAGAAAGAGAGGTACACACCATTGGCAGAAAGCAACATGTTCTCTTACGGAACGAATAGCACATAATCAAAACAAAAAAATGGCACTTATTAGGTAACTTACTGAAAGTCCTTAGTTGACAAAATGGCAAACACTTAGTCAAACCGAATCGTCATGGCTCGATGAACTTTACGTAATGATTCTATCCCCTGAATGGACATTTTGAAATATAACTACTCAAGCGCTAAATGGCACACCACAATAACCAAGACACCATGCAAAATGTATCCTCCACTTCTGCCAGAATGTCTCAGCGAAGGACTGATACCCAAGACCAGACTCATGCAGCGGAGAAGCATGGAGAAATAATCATCAGTGGGAAGAAAGGAGAAGGAAAGGGGGGATGAGAGACCTAATAAAACCAGAGCATGGTGTCGCAGCCAGGACTTGTGGTTAGGCTGAGGTAAAGGCAGTGAGAATAAATGCAGTTAGCACACGCTGGGAGTGTGACGCTCGGATCCCGAAGAAGACATCTGCCTTCAGGTTTATGATAGGATGCGACCTTTAAAACGATTTTTCCTGCATGGTGACAATCAACATAAACGTCTACATAAAGAAGCTCATACTATAACAACTTCTGCTGCTTTTCCATTGGTCAAGCCTGTGTTCTGTAGTTGGTATCTGGCAGTGGCGAACCATGTCTATCACACCTGGACCTTCTGGAGACACACACACACCCCCCCCCGGTACCCCTCCCCCCGGCGTTATAATGTCCGTCTTTTCACTGAATTGTCGTCTTGAAAAGGGTACTCACAACAATTCCGCAACAACTTCATCTTCACCTGTTGCACTTGTCATTTCAACGTTAAAAACAATAAAACGGCATGAATTGCTTCGTCGCATTCATCTAGATCCTCTGGCCGTTTCTCAATCTCGAGGATACTGGCTTCCAAGCCAATATTTTAAGGATGCTACGTCATTGAGTGCCGCCGAAGGACTGTTCCAATCTCCAGCATACTTGGAATTCCACCGAGGCCGCGTCCTTGGTTTGGGGGAAATGTCGAGGCTGCACATGGGTAGACTTCGCGTCCTTAAAATCCCCACAATGCTTTGCACACGGACCAATTTCAAAAACCCTTGCGGAGAATGGCTGAACCGACGCAGCACACATTTAAATGTAAGTATGTAGTGGCGTAGAACATGTGTTGGTAAATATGTTACTTTGTTACATTTGTTTGTCATCACCAAAAATGTGTTCCGTGAAAGTAAAGCAAGTTCATAATTAGATAGACATCGTGAGGTATTTATTTTCGGTACAGTTTATGTTGAAACCGTTAGAGAGAGTGGCACACTTGTTAGCCCGTTCCATTCTTCTTCGTTTTCCGAAGCCGTGGCTTGGAAGCATACTGGCTTTGTTTCTGAAGGAAGTGACTTGGAAGTACGCGACTACCAAGCCAGCATCCTCGCGATTGAGAAACGGCCACAGTCTCGAGCCAGTTAACTAGCGGGCCTTCTAGAACACCCTGGGACCGAGGGAAACTGAAAGAACACGCCCATTGGCTACAAATCAATATCTGATTGGTTGATCAAACTGTCAGTCCAAACGTACGCTCTCATTCAGTGCAACGGCCAGGGCATTCGATCAAGGATGTAGAATACCTTGGTGAAGGATGTTCTACCCAGAGACCCAGAACGAGATCTGATTGGTTGCTTTCTTTTCTAACACAAAACCACTGAAATGCGTAGTGCCGTAGAAGGACAAACAAATCAACGTAACACTGTGATATTACAGATCAACAACACGATACCATTCTCATTTATTCATTTTATTACATTTTATTTATATAATTAAATCGATGTTTTGTTTGTTTTATCTGAGTGTTCCAGGGTATTCTCTGAATACCTTGAAGGCCCTGACTGTTCGTCACTGCTATCTGGTAACTGCAGAACTCGCCCTTTGTGTCAATCGCTTTGTAATTAAATGCAATCAATGAAGCTGCTGCTCACAGCTAGTAGACGAAGGGAGGACGCGCACGCACAATCATAACCGGAGGAAAGCAACAGATAATGAAGACGATAGGAGCTCACTTATAAAAAGAGAGAGTGCAGGAAGGTAGATAAATGGAGTCAAGGTCAGACAGAGGGAGGAGAGGAAGCACGTCTTGCTGTCAGTCCAGAGCAAGGACTTGTGAATCCTTGGCAAGAGTGCTTAAAAATAGCTGGATTTAACCTTCCATACATTTTTTAGTTCTTCATTGTCACCGTTTTTGTAAATAAATCCATTTCAAATGTTGAGTATAATTGGAGTAAATTGACCCTCATCTTTTTGCTGACATTTGAGGCAGTGGAGGAAGCCAACAACTGTAGCTGTTGAGCACCATCAACACGTATGTAACCCTGTACTGTTGGAGTATACTGTTGATGATGCTCACATCCTTTAAATATATTATCTTAACATATTTGCCAAGGAGCAAGTTAGCTTTCTCAGAGAGCACTTTTGAGATAAATCATGAGCTGGAGTTGCTCAACAGCTAATGATACCCGCTCAGTGTCAGTACATATTGTGCGGTTGGTATTGGACCACAAGATGGATGCAAGCCTGTACAGGTAGAGTTATTTAAAGCATCAATGAGTGGGTTGGGGTCTGGAGGTGTGGTTACAGCAATGGTGGTGGGGCCCAATGTGATATATTTTCATGGGGCCCAACATCGCTGGCGGCGCTCCTGATGTAACCCTGTACTGTTGGAGTATAATGTTGATGATGCAAACTTCCTTTAAATATATTATCTTAACATATTTAAGGGACGGGTGGCGCAGTGGTCTGTGCGTTTGATCATCAGATCAAGGGGGCGTTGGGGAACTCCAGTTCGAAACCTGTTCCTGCGTCAGGCCGTTGTGTCCTTGGGCAAGACACTTCACCCGAATTTTCTCCTGTGGGTATTGTCCACAGTAGATGACCATTACATGTATGATCTGTATGTGTAATGTGTATTTGTAAAGCGCTTTGAGAGTCTTTGATAAAGCGCTATAATAAATATAAGGATTATTATTATTATATTATATACACACTGCCTGCTTTTAAATCGCTTCTTAAAACCCACCTCTTCTCCTTAGCGTTTTAACATTTGGCGTTTCAACATCTTTTAGAGTGTTGCTTTTTTGCATTTAAATAGTTTTTTTAATTGTTTTTTGTTTTTACTTGTACTTGTTTTATGGTGTGTGAGCTGAGCTGTGTTTTATTTGCCTGTACAGCACTTTGGTCTGGAGGTTTAAAGTGCTTTATAAATAAAGTTGTATTGTATTGTATTGTCAAGGAGCAAGTTAGCTTTCTCAGAGAGCACTTTTGAGCTAAATCATTAGCTGGAGTTGCTCAACAGCTAGCCTTGCAAAAAGTCCCTTAAATTTGCGAGGACAAATGGATGAATTTTGCTCTGCAACTTTCTTTCTTTTCTTAGTCTTCCCCTCTTGCAAATACTTATTTTCTGTTAAGATTATTAAGACCCTAACAACAGAACAGCAGTGTGTATTTGGTGTAGGACGCCTGTGCTTCAAAATCTAAAGTTGTTCCCTTTTGATTGGAGGATTGGCCTGGTATTAATAGCACAAATGACAGACGTCTTTATATGTGGGAACAGTTTGTGCGACAAGAAAATCCTCTGGTAAATATGGAAAATGTGTTTTTTCTCATCATAAGACCTATATGCCATTCTACATTTGTGAATGATCACTCCTACGTCATTATCACCGGAAACTTTATGCAATGCGCTGGGAGGTTGGGCCCCGTGGGGAGCCCTGGGTTAACCACTAACAACCAGAGGCTTTCCAGTGCCGACCATACTGCGCTTTAGACAGCCACTTCTCCAAGAACACTGAAGGAAGCATGGTACCAGCCGGGAGGGCAGCCACAGAAAGTCATTGTTCACACATATGAAAGGCGAAAGAGAACGGACAGCTCCAAGAAAATCAATTAGAGAGTGGAATAAGGAAAACACAGCTTTTTCAAGATTGAAGTGTGGACAATACCTAGACAAAAGCAACAGAACTTCAACTTTCCGTCTCTTGTCAGCCACCTTTTCCTTTGTCCTTTGGGAACACAGAAAGAGAGGAAAACTGAAGTCTCAGTAAGAGCTCCACTCAAGTTCATCATCAACGTTATGTTTTCTGACAGGCTGTTCGACTGAAAGCTTCGCTCCCTGCCAGGGCTGTGTGGGTGAGCTCGAGCCAGCGCGACAATAAAAACCATTGTTGCGTTTGTTTCGACCGCCGTCCAAGTTGAAACCCTCCCTTTTGAGCAGATTGTCGGCCCAATAATGGCACCTAGTTCGTACGGAAGTCTAAAGGAATTAGCGTAAAACAAAACTTGAAAAACAAGCAGTTTCTCAAGCCACCTTATTTCCCAACGCTTGAATACTGTTTTTTCAGACGTTGAGGTTTCTTTTTGCACTCTGGGAATTGTGGTGATTTGAATGTTGGTGAAATAGAGTGACATATGGAGTTTTTGTTTGCCAGAGAAGTGTCCTAACTACAACAGGGTTGCTTTGTCTGTGTGGTAAACACCGAGAAGCAATTAGAAGAGGTGAGAAAGGTGGGAGAAAATGATATCCAATCACAAAGCAACCCCGGACCAGAAATGGCAAAAGTACACACATCCTTTCCTCAAGTAGAAGTACAGATACTCGTGTTTAAAAATACTCTGGTGAAAGTAGTAGTACTGACTAAACTTCTTTACTGAAGTGAAAGTAAAGAGGCTTTGAAGTGTACTTCAGTAAAAAGTACCCATAGCTAGCAGCTGTTTTAAAGAGTACCTGACCTCCCTTTATATCAATAGAACAATAATGTCATTGTTAGCTAATGAATGTTTCCATGCTGAACAACGGCAACATGACAACGTTTCCATTGGTCCCTCTTCTTTAGAGAAGACCAGGAAGTGATGGATACACGGATCGTGTTCAAATCAATAGGCACGCAATAGAGTGCCGCAGTGACGCGTCCTAAAACCCGGAAGTAAGTTAGCATTTTACCACTTCCGGTTCCTTCGACAAAAAGCGATGCAATTTCTCCATAGGGTGTTGGAAAATATCTGGAAATAAGGTCTGTGGTTGAAACACATTGAAGAGACGGATCACGTTTTGTTCTACGACATTAAATCCATCAGAGTTGACGTGTCTGAAAAACGATGGTTGTTACCGAGTTGCTGAATAGGAAACAGAAGTCGTGGAGGCCGTTTTACGTCATTACGCCGAACACGTAAACACTCCTCGAAGTTAGTTTCTGTTCTGCTTGAAAGCAAGTCCCTGCCTCCTGCAGACTGTTCAAACAAACACTTCAACTTGTACCGTTTACAATCTGTATGTTTGAATAAGTAATTAGATAGATAGTAGATTAAGTCGGCGTGACGATGAAGCAGCGACCCTGCTGTAGTTCCTTTATAGCATAACGTTAGCATTTTGCTTCTTGCGACTAGATTTATGCTTCGAAAATTATAAAAGTAGGATAGACATGTGGAGATTATCCGGCTGAACAAAACGTGATCCGTCTCTTGAATATGTTTCAACCACAGACCTTATTTCCAGCTATTTTCCAAAACCCTATGGAGAAATTGCATTGGTTTTTGACGAAGGAACCGGAAGGAGTTTACTTCCGGGTTTTAGGACGCGTCACTGTGGCACTCAATGACTCTAAATAATAATGATCATGCCACCAAACACACATAAAACTAAAGTAACCAGCCTGTTTTGAAAATGTGAGAAGTAGAAAGTACAGGTATTTGAGTTCAACATGTAAGAAGTAAAAGTAAAAAGTCGTAGTGGAGTAAAGTACTGATACCAGAACATTTGACTTAAGTACAGTAACGAATTATTTGTACTCCACTTCTTCCCACCTCTGCCTTACCTTTCCTCTCCTTCACCCACATCCTTCCCACTCTTTTTGTCTTCAGCTCCCATTTTCCATCACGCTGTCATTCATCCATAAGCCCGTGCCAGCTGTGAGGAACGAGCAGAGTGGGATTTTCCCAGTAACACTATCCTCTCGGAGGACAAGGTGAGATTGGCGTTCAGGATGACTATCTGTCTCGCTGTCCGTCTGGGTCAGTCTCGCTGTCAGTCCTGCGCCACTTTGGCTTCAAACCTCCACTACAAAACTTCACATCCATAATCAAGACATACGAGGTGTCTCTCCACAGCAGTTTGAGAGAAGAAGACGAATAGGATGAGGTTAAAAATTACTCTGAGACTTTCCGTTTGTTTTCCACCCTTCGTCTAACACTTACTCCTCTTTCCCACTCTTTGAACAATGGCGTTGAGTCACTGACCCATCTCTGCCAATCCAAGTTCTTAAGTCCTCCGGATCAACAAGGTGTGGGAAAAATGCCCCCTGAGGCAATGTCCTATTTCAGTCAAAACACAGATCACTGAATTTTCCTCCAATTATCCACCTTTATGTGACAGGTTTAAAGTCGTTTTGTGTCGAAGTAGCTGCTTTGGATCGGTCTCTCTGAGAGGCGCCAAGCAGGAACACAACAGCAAAGGCCACAGTACCAATCCCCAAAACCATTAAAACCCAATTAAGGTCTGTAGTTATGAGTTTTAAATGGCACTATTCTGCCAGCTGGGGGGCAAGGGGCACCTACTTACACACATGGCCAGGGTGAATGTTCATTTTCACCACTGTATTTTACACTGGAAAGGACATTGGCACGACTTAAACTATGAAAATGTCTTGACGACTTTATTGGTCAGGTTTTCCTCCAACAGAACGACTTTATACAAATTGCTAAGTATTAAATACCTTCGTAAAACCAAACTGAAAGATTGTTAGATTTCATTGAGTTCAAACAGTGAGAGATAGATATTTGTAATGTTACAAAGAAAGAACTGGCATTGAAGAGTTGATTTTTTTGCACCCCTAACCCTAAGACGTTTGCCATGCACAGATGTTTTATGAAGTGAGATATTTTTTAAGTTTATTTGTTGCCTTTTAATGGATTGTACAGCAAAGAGGACAGGAGAAGGGGAAAGAGAGGAAGAAGGACATGAAGCAAAAGGCTACAGGTCAGATTTGAACTGTAAAGAAACCCACATTTGGAAACACTTGAAATGCTGTGCTGTGAAATGTTTAAAACAAAAAACTCTCCGACCTCTAAAAGGGCCGAAAGATGTTGCCTTTAGTTTGAAGGTTTTTGAGATTCAACTGATCCTGATTGTGCTGTTTAACACAAGAAAGGTGATGAAAAAAACGTCCCCTTCATCCGTGATTTGATAGAAATGAAAGGATATTTGTTGTAGCAGTTCGCTCTATCAGGTTGCAGAGCTCAGGGACTTTAACGCTGCGATCAGTGGAGATTACTTGACAGGCAGAAGTGACTCAAGAGCAACATTTGTGTGCCTGGGCGTGATAGATGTGTGGAACAATTGTGCTTACATGAGGTCATTGATACGCTCCTTTATTGTTTCGCGTGTGATGGGCTCTGACCAGCGTGGGAGGAAACTAATTGCAGACATTACGGCACATTACAAAGCCAATTTATCAGCTTACTTTGTAAAGGGAAGGACTGAAGTGGAGATATTGCTCATTAGGCGCTTTCACACCGGAGGTACTTTTACCCGTACTTTTCCCGTTTAGTTCCGATAGTGCCTGGAATTTTACGTTCACACCAAAAAGAATACTTAGTTCCGGAAACTTTTACCCCCATTTTTAGTGCCTGCTAGAGAGGTGGGACTATCCTGGGGAGAAAAAAGTACCAATTTCTGATTGGCTGGGCGAATTGCAAACCACGCCCCGTAAAACTCTGAAAAGTTTTGTGAAGCCGCCATTTTATTTGCTGGCATTAGCATTATTAGCATTAGCATTATTAGCATTAGCATTAGCCCCGCGCACCAATGGAGAGAGACTAACTTATGGCAACACAAAAGAAAACATGGGAGCGGTGGAGATGAGGAGGTGTCGGCGTTCTGGCGATTTACTCTGAAGGCTTCAGTCGAAGCTGCTGGGACTCCCAGCAGCTTCGACTGAAGCCAGTCCCCAACTCCGGGGACTTCCTGCCGGGGACTTCGGGTGGCAGTATACGCCGTGAAGTTGTTTGCGGCCTGCCAGTAAACCCAAAGCAGAAGAAGAAGAAGTGACGTCAGTGGCTTCATTTGCCTAATCCTCCCTCAGGGACTTATTCCGGTGTGAAGGCGATCTGCTCTTAGTTCCATGGGGGCACTAAGTGCTGGCACTAAGTACGGCAAAGTACTTGGTGTGAAAGCGGCTATTGTCACAACTGTAGGTAGTCTTTCTCTGAAACGTGTACTATTATCCCATATGAGTATATTCTATACAGCTTGGGTGTTTTTTTAAAACTCTGTTGGCCGATGAATTACGGTGTATTTGTCTAAAAGGTGTTTTACTAATCTTAAGAAAAAACATTGCTCCTCAGTAAGAGAGCGTTTGTTTTTATAACACCCCCAAGTTTATTTTGTAAGTGCTTTTCACCACAATAAGCTTATTTTTTCAAATAATTGTTTCAAATGTGTACCTTTGCACTCTTTTCCTCCATTCTTACAACTATTACTTTTCAGTTGTCAGTACCTATTAACAGATACCACATCTTTTACTTAGTAGTTTTAAGGGCTATGAGATTGAGTTGAGAGCTGCAGAAACATCAGTGAGGTGCACTTAAAAAATATATGTTGACTTTAATTAAATGTTTGTCCCAGACCACCCCTCAGTCCAGAAGGCCTTGCTTTTGTTCATGGAATTAATTGATAACCAATCATACTTACGGTGTATGATGCAGTCGTGGTAGTCCGGATGTTATCCATGTATTCTTTATGTTTATTATCTTTGCTTTTTAATGACTGATTTTAAATACCATTTTATAACGTGTTTCCACTGCACTATTTCTTAATGCTCTGAATGTGTTTCATTTCTGGAAAGCACTTTGAATTGCCTTGTGTTGGAAGGTGCTGTATAAATGAACTTGCCTATTGGTCAAAGATGTTTGATTGGTTTCAAAAAGGCTGTAGCACTAATGTGTGTGTAATAATAATAATAAAATAATATATTTAATGTATATAGCGCTTCTCATCTGCCAAGACAAATCTCGAAGTGCTTCACAACAAGGGATACTGATATGTGTAAAGAAACTGAAGGTCAACAAAACTGATCCCTTGTAAGGCTCAATGTATTCTGCGCTCGCTGAATTACTATGAAACAATAATATAGAAGTGAGAAAATATCAATGCAGAGTTGATAAAAACAAGCCTTTTGATCAACTTTATTTGAGCAAAAAATACAAATATTTGCAGATTGAAGTTCCTCAAATGTGGCTCCTTTTGTTGATTTTGGTGAAACGAGATATTTTTTGGTGAAACGAGATATTTTGTACCGATTGTCTATCTACGCTGGGATCCTGAGTCCTGATCTGAGTCGGGGACTTCGAGTCGTGGTTGAACCTGTCTCTGCGGTCCTGCCTTGGGTCTCGTCATGCTGCTTCCCTGAAGGCTTCCACAGGATTGTAGCTGACATCCTCGTGGATTCATCTTCTTATTACAGACGCATGCATTTCCTAACATTCGGTCTATATGCTGTAAAATGTATTATCTCTTGGATCTACACACGGCATCTATTGCACGTCTGTCCGTCCTGGGAGAGGGGTCCCTCCTCTGCTGCTCTCCCTGAGGTTTTCTCCCATGTTCCCTTAAACTGTGGATTTTCTCTGGAAGTTTTTCCTTGTACGATGTGAGGGTCTAAGGACAGAGGGTCTAAGGACAGAGAGTCTAAGGACACAGGGTCTAAGGACAGAGAGTCTAAGGACAGAGGGTCTAAGGACAGAGGGTCTAAGGACAGAGGGTCTAAGGAAAGAGGGTCTAAGGACAGAGGGTCTAAGGACACAGGGTCTAAGGACAGAGAGTCTAAGGACAGAGAGTCTAAGGACAGAGAGTCTAAGGACACAGGGTCTAAGGACAGAGAGTCTAAGGACAGAGGGTCTAAGGACAGAGGGTCTAAGGACAGAGGGTCTAAGGACACAGGGTCTAAGGACAGAGAGTCTAAGGACAGAGGGTCTAAGGACAGAGGGTCTAAGGACACAGGGTCTAAGGACAGAGGGTCTAAGGACAGAGGGTCTAAGGACAGAGGGTCTAAGGACACAGGGTCTAAGGACAGAGGGTCTAAGGACAGAGGGTGTCGTATTGTCATACTGATATTCTGTACACACTGTGAAGACCACTGAGACAAATGTAACATGTGTGATATTGGGCTATAAATAAACATTGATTGATTGATTGATTGATTGATTGATTGATTGATTGATTGATTGATTGATTGATTGTAATAAGAAGTACTTTATTGATTCCGATTTGGGAAATGTTTGCGTTGCAGAAGCATAAAAAACATGGCATTGCACATTAGAGAAATTAAAAGAGTATACATTAACAAATAAAACCGCATTAAGGAAGTAGTCTGAGGACGTCATGTTGAGCCTTTCACCAACACGTGTTGATTAATAGAGAAAGATAATCTGCGTGTTCGTAGTTAATGATATTAGTCGTGAGTTGTAACTCTAAACTTGAAGTTCACTGTGACGGGTTAATTTAAATGGTCGTGCGATACACAGGAATGAGATGGGGACCAGCGGCTGTGTCGACTGTGCTGGATGTCTTTGAATAGAGAAAATAGATCAGCACAAAACCCACGAGTGGCGTTCCCAAGGACATGTTGGCAGGACGGGCGAGTAGTGGCGGCTTTAGGTCACTTTGCATTACATTTTTAGGCAATTTGACATTACACAAGTCTGCAGAAATAACACACATCTGATCCCTTGAAATAAATCATCTTTTAACATCTCGATGTGAAAGGGTAAGTGACCTAATGAATGCATTAAACTTACATTCGAATGCTATATGTCTCAGTTTGTCATTATGGGTTTGTTTTTTTTGCAAAAAGTGTACATTTAATTGCTACTTGACTTCGTTGACCCGACGGCTGCGGTGGAAAATGTTCAATGGGTCCTCGATTTGTCTGGTGCCGATTGCAGGAGCTCACACAGTAAGAGCTCATTTTAAACATCAGCAGTGACCTCAGAGTTATGGCTATGGGATGTGGCTACGAGCTAATAGCCGCTACGCTAACTTTACATCTGATGGGAAAGTGGCAGAGAGAGAGGGAGACTGTGACATCCGATTTGTTCTGCCATGCTGATACCCCCGCAATCTCAGGGTTTACATAATTACAAGCCTTCAGCTTTCGCTCTGCTCCATTATTCCTGTCACACACACACACACACACACACACACACACACACACACACACACACAGACTGATAAGTGATGTAAGAGTTTCGAGTAAGGGTTCTCTGAAGTTAGCTAGAATCTGGGGTTTTTGCGATCTTTTCAAAGAGGACTTATTTGATGAAATGTCTTCCTTATTTTGAGGTCGTTAAAATGTCAGATGATACTCAATCAGTCAAATAAAAGGAATTGAAAGCGGCGGTCTATTCTTATATATTAATGGTCATGTCTCTGTGTAACCGAGCATTGGTAATAGCATGGATCGCTAGCCAAGTTGCCCGATGACAGCACACATGCCACATAAACCAGCCAGCAGAAACACACACACACACACACACACACACACACACACACACACACACACACACACACACACACACACACACACACACACATACACATACACCGACCATACACACATACATATAGACACAAATACACATACACAGACACATACATACATATAGACACACAAATACGCACACACACACACACACACACACACACACACACACACACACACACACACACACACACACACACACACACACACACACACACACATACACCGACCATACACACATACATACATATAGACACAAATACACATACACAGACACATACATACATATAGACACAAAAATACACACACACACACACACACACACACACACACACACACAAATACAGTCCACGTGGGGACCCTGCACACGTAACACTCCTGTCGAAAAGGTACACTCTGCTCCTGTGGCTACTTCACAAATAGACTTGTTTTCTTCACTCCGGAAAACATGACTTCGAGCCAAGCGACGCTCACCACCACCGGGCCTTTAAACCACACCCCCCGGTCCATCCATGAACATGTGTACGGCAGGAGATAGAGGCATGTCTGCAGGGCCGCCTTGAGGCGTGTGCCCTCTGAAGGGGATTACTTTAAGGAGTGTTTACAGAGGAAGCCAAGAAACACCTTACAGTTCGTCACCGCAGGATTAGGTGAACGCCACACGTTTCAAAGCATCCTGTGATTAATCATTTGTAATGTGGCTCTACGAAGACCTGAAGCCTTTTCCCTTCTCGCTGCGGACTGGACAGTGCGTTCTGTTCCAGGAGAACAGAGAGTTTCCACCAGCAGACACACGTTCATATTCACTTTATGAGGGCACTTGCTGTGGATTGGTCATAGTTGTTTTTGCAAGGATATTGGGTGCCATGAGGCATTGGAAAGCTTGTCCGAGTGTGTGTCTAACTAAAGCATTGTACAAGCAAGAAGCCTTTCCGAGTATCATGTTTTTAAATCGGCTAAAATAAATGTTTTCTCATGTGTAGCAACACCTCATTTCGGAGCACATTCAGGTTAATGAAATTCAAATGAATGCATAAATCGTAACCACGTTTTCAACCTAATGAAGGTTACATTGCCTTCGTAGGTTGTATTTTAGAATGAGAGGAGACAGTGTGATGCATGTGTGGGTGTGTGCTGAGTCTTGGAACAATCCGAAGTAAATCTAACAGAACATTTGAAAGGGAAAGTCGGACTGTAAACTAACTAAGGAGGACACATATAGTGAGGCTAATGATGGGAGTGAAAGGAAGAAGATAAAGGTAGGACGTATGAGCGATAATAAGAAGTAGGTATCACTTCCTCTCAAGTGAATCCAGGCTTAACTTGGCATAGCCCAGGGGTGTCAAACTCAATTTCAACTCGGGCAACAAAGAGCCAGTTTTATATATAAGACTATCTAAGAATAAATATATAAATATATAATATATATAAAATAACGTATTATATTACATTATTGCCTCTGCATTGGATTTCATTTCATTTCAAAAGCTTTATTTATGCAGGTGAATCCCATTGAGATCCTTGATCTCTTTTTCAAGGATGACCTGCTCAAGTAGTTCCACATGAATACATTATCAAAACAGAAAAACAAAAAGGACACCATACAGCATATTTACAGCGACTACAGTTTACATAGCGAGTAACATTTACAGGTTCCAACAGTTTCCGATTGGATAGCATCTATCCTTGCTTTAAAAACATTTAGTGGAACCAAATTGCTCAGCTTCCATTCCTTTCGCAGACTGTTTCAAGTTATAATAAGATTATTATGGGATAGGGTAACTTCATAATTAACTACGTCTGAAAGCAGAAGTCTAGGGCAAATAATTGCAAGTCTCTTCAGTGCGCATGTCACAAAATGATTTAAAAAGAAAAGCCAAATTCTGGAAAAACAAAACAAAAAAAGTGAAATTCAAAACATTTTCAAAAAAAGTCAAATTCCGAGAAAAAGGTCTAATTTGAGATGCATTGTGGGACATGTAGTTATGGGCAATGTGCTTCTGTAAAGCGGCATGTAACCGTATAATAAACATTAAATTCTTTGTAAGCTCTTGTGGGGCCGCATAAAATGAAGTTGCGGGCCGGATTTGGCCCCCGGACCTTGAGTTTGACACCCCTGGCCTAGTCATGGAGTCATTGAGGTAAAATTAGATAAAGGACAATCTCTAGTCCATTCATGTGCAAATATGGTGTAGGAAATTATGCAGCATATTAATGATCCTGTATGCTACCACATGCTAGCTGGGTTTGCTGCAATTTTGATCAATCCTCAAGAGTTTTGATTATCAGACATATTTCCTAGGGTTGAAATCAGAGCTAAGACAAACCAGCCATTCATAATGACGTCCAGTGTTCAGAAACATGACAATACGGACACACTTCCACACTTTTTTGTTGGCTATTGTTAGGAATTCTTAAGCCCCGAGACTAGGATCAACTGAAAAGAGTACAAGGAAGTATAAAAGTTAACAGCATTTAATTAAACAAATGATGCGATGATATACAAATGAAATTTGCGAGTGGAGGCGCTCTCTCCATTCGCGTGTGCGTTGGGTCAGCGCAGGTTGAAGAAGAGATCGATTCTCCCTGTCCATCACGGGTTATCAACTGTAGTCTTCTCCTATTGGCCGGCGTCGACGGGGGCGGGTCCAAGGCAATTCCTGTCGTTTTTTCTGGCGTTAAATGACAGCATTCTAATGTCTGTGGTTATTTAAACATTCCCTAATAACAATATTTCAGCGTCAATAAATGAGTGTTAAAAACAGTGTGTCATTTCACCTTCAATTCACGGTTTCAAAACGTAGCATTCGCCACATGCTAATGCTAACCGGAAATGACGAGATTTACTAGCGGAAAACCGGAAGTCGTGTGTGAACATTCGGTTTTTAGAATAAAACAGATTTGAATTAATTGCAGTGTATTTAATTTAAATTACGCCATATCAAAATTGATTTTAATTTCTTTCACTATCTGACTTCTTTGATCTTGCAGCGAGGCATGGAGCGATGCTACCCAGCATCGACCAATGGTTGTAGAGGAGGAAAAGTCAAAACAAACAACATGCCTTGATAAAATGTCCAACAGATGTTAAAGTCTTCTTCCAACTCCATGTCTAATAGCTACTTGTGTAAGCACACTTCCAATTGGGAGGAAAGGTAAGGGCTGGTTTTAGTGCATGTTTTAATACAATTAGTTTGATTTGTATAGGCAGGTAATTACTTATCCAAGAGGACATAAGCTAATCAACAATAAGCAGCGCTGCAATGCTCTTTCCATTAAACTAAACCTTTTGGAATCAAAATCGTTTATTTCAATTTCTCCTTTTGCCAACATTTCGAATCTGGCAGGACGAGACATGACAAAACATTTTCTAATAAATGAGCTACTTGTGGGTCCATGAGTCCTGTTTCCCTTCTATTGTGGCAACCTTAAAGGTGGGGTAGGTACGTTTCAGAAACCGGTTCGAGAGCACCTCCTCCAACACACATGAACGCGCACATGACTTAGGTTGGCTATATAGTTCAGGGGGTTAAACCATACGAAACAGATAATTACCTGTCCAAGAGAAAAAGAGCGACCACGGCGTCAGATTTCAACTCGGTGTGTATGGGGGTTATTCCCTATCTTTATTCAAGAGCGGGGTATTTAAATTTGAGATCATACTTTATTGATTTCCTTCACTCAAACCCTGTAATCGCACCAAAGACAAACCAAAGAGTAACCGCCCTGACGGGACGCTGTAATAAGTAAAGCGAACGCACCCGCAAGGACACCTGGCCTCCTATTGGTTGAGGGATTTTGACAGGATTGTTGCACAGAATAAATCTGAGAGCAGAACAAATCTGTAAGCAGCAATATATCTGAGTGCAAGCGTACAGTTTGAGCAGAAGCAGAGCAGATCTAGGTGCAAGCAGGCACTATTTGAGTGCCAGGACAGGGTTTGAGGGAAATAAATACATAAAGTATGCTCTCAAATTTAAATACCACGCTCTTGAATAAAGATAGGGAATAACCCCCATCGTTGAAAAGCAACTCCGATATTGACTCTGGTTTGAATTCTCCTAGTTTCCACTTTGTTTTTGTTCCTAATTTGCTCAGTTACATTATTTATTTTGCCACCAGTAGACGATGTTGAACCTAACTCTGCCATGGTGAAAGTGGCCGCCTGTTGCTGGCGAGTCATTGAAGTACTGCTGCATTGCACGCCCAATGACCGCACGTCCAATGACCGCACGCCCAATGAGGGCACGAGATACATGTGTGCGTGCACGAGATGGAAGGCTGACAGACAGGGCGGCAATCCAATCCGTTTAGCCGGGTCGTACTTTTTACAGTATTACAGCTTCCACAGATGACATTTTTTTTATGCATTTTGTGTCAAAGCACTTCAGATATTCATTGCTATCGGGATGTTAAGAGCATTCCATGGAATATAACAAAAAGTGTATCTCGAGCCGGTTTCTCAAACTTACCTACCCCACCTTTAACAAACACAACAATTTAAAACCAAACAAAAAATACCCAGCGAGTCTGTGAGGCTGTTATAAGACACAGCTGTGCTTTCAGCTAAATGCTAATGCTAACATGCTCACGAAAACAATGCTTTGTGCAGGTATACTCTTCACTATGTACAATGTGTCCATCTTTGTTTGCCATATGACACTGTTAACTTTCATTAGGATAGAAGAGACGAGATGAAGCTGATGTAATGGCATATCAAGCTGGAGTATAATATGAAATATAACCAGAAGTCAGGAGGGTTCATCCTCTGGGGACCATGAGTGTTTATTTTGGTATTTGTAGGGTAGCAAAGGGCTCCACGGTAAAGTAGAACTTAGGTATTTGGGACATTTTGAAAGGTTTCATGCTCTCTACAAATTGTATTTACTGCTTATGGTAGGTTTGTTTCTATCTGCATATAATAATAATAATAATACATTACATTTATAAAGTGCTTTTCCTGGTGCTCAAAGCGCTTACAAGCGAGTAAAACTAAAATAACAACAAAAGTAGAAAGTGCTAAGCTATAGGAGGAAGAAGGGCAAGGGGTTAGTGGATTAGGAGTCGAAGGCAAGAGTGAGAAGGTGAGTTCTGAGGGATTGTTTGAATGATGTGAGAGTGTTGGCGGATCTGACGTGGCTGGGGAGGGGGTTCCAGAGTGTGGGGGGGGGGGCTGCGAAGGCCCTGTCACCCCAGGTCCGAGCTTTGTCCTGATGGGCTGCAGTAGGTTAGCTTCAGCAGACCTGAGGCGACGGGTGAGGGCGTGTCGTTGGATGAGGTCACAGAGGTAGCGGGGGTGGGGGGGGGGGGGCAAGGTTGTTGAGGGCTTTGAAAGTGAAAAGTAATATTTGAAAGTCAATGCGGTGTTTGATGGGGAGCCAGTGGAGGTCATGGAGGATAGGGGTGATGTGGTCGGAGCGTCGGGTGGAGGTGAGCAAGCGGGCAGCTGAGTTTTGGACATATTGAAGTTTGTGAACATATAGTCTATGCTGTTGCAGTAATCCAGTCGGGATGCTATGAAGGCGTGGATCAGAGTTTCAGCAGCGGTCGGTGAGAGGGTACATATAACCTGGTACATCAATTCTGGACACTTGCCACCCTGTTATTCCACTGTATTCCCATTATTTCCCGTAAAATCCAATATCACGTTTCCAAATGGAAATATCCCGGCAAATTGCACGTCTCGTCGGACCAAGTCCGTGCTCCAAAATCAAAGTAGCATGGCTAAAAATAAACTCCCTTCTTCAGACCAAAAGCAACAAACTGCAGACTTGATCACACCCTTCGTGTTCTTGCATTTCCATGAGTACACACACTCACTCTCTTGACTTCATGTAAGATAACCTCAATGCAAGAAAGCACGTGTGTGAGTAACCAAAGCCGACTATTATATTTAGTAACAGCTCCAGTCAATACAGGGGATTAACTCGCCTGCAGGTCAACAGACAACATGTGTTGGTCCATCTGATTACATGTGTGTCTGTGGGTCGGGGCTAAAGGCTAACACGGGGATCAGACCTCTGTCGTATGACTTTTAGAGCTTGGCTGGTATCTAACCCCTAGGGGGAAATAAGGGGGATTTAATTGTAAAGGAAGCTCAAAGAGTATTACGCATGTAGACTTTCATTTGAGACGGTGTGTCAGGGTGTGGCCACGGCCGAACATAAAACTCCATGAGAAATATGAAGTTGACAAAGCTAGTGACCTCAAGAGGAGGCGGGGCTTACGGAGAGCTGTCCGTTTTGAATCTCACTTTGATCCTGAGGTCCTGTCCCCTCCCCACTTCTCCCTCATCGACACCTCATCATCTTGTTATAGCTCTCTGCGGGCTTTCTGTTGCCGGACATGTTGCAGGTCGGAGAACGCACTCTTTTTTGTTTTTACTTTCTTGACTTGTCATCCTTTCTGCGAATCAGGAGGAGATGATATTCCACGGAGTGCTTTCTGCAAAGCATATCAACATTTCTTGAGGAGAGTGTGTCCTCTGCTTTTCTCTGCGGTTTTTCCACCTTTCACCCTCTGGTATTTTCCTACTTCATAATCTATTTTCCTGTCTTCTTATCCCCTGGATCCTCTTTCTCTCCCAGTCTCATCTTCTCTGCTGTATCAGCCTTTCATTAGACTCCTTAGATCAGGGCTGTCAAACTCAAGGCCCGGGGCCAAATCCGGCCCGCGACCTCATTCATGTGGCCCGCAAGAGCTTGCAAAGAATACAATATACAATACAAGAGGTGTAGTTGTTGAATATTTGCTTTCAATGACTTTCCCTAGACTTCTGCTTTCAGACGTAGTAATTTAGGAAGATATTACCAGAACTGATAATAATCCAATGCAGGGCCAACAATGTAATATAATATATTATTTAATATATTATTATATTATATATTTACATATGTATATATAATTAAAATTACAACCGGCCCTTTGAGTGCAACCATAATGCTGAAACGTTTTTTAAGCTTCTTCTTGCCCCTGTTGAACATGAACAGAGACTATCTGAAAATTATTATTATCATTATTTTTTTGTTTTTATTTTTTTTTGTTTGTTATTATTTTATTTTGTTGGTACTTTGTTATAATTATTAATCTGAGTGAAAAAAAAGAAAAAGGAGAATATATATATATTATTGTTATATATTTGTTTTGTTTCTGACATGTTCAATAAATTGACTAAACTAAAAACTAAAACTGATGTGGCCCGGAATGAAATTGAGTTTGACGCCCCTGCCTTAGATGATGATATAGATATAGGCGCTTTTCTTTTGTTATTATTCCGCTTATTCTGCTCCGTCCTCCAGAGACTATAGTTAGCATTGGAAGTGGCAAGAAATATTCTGGATGTGTTCTTGCAGGACTTTGTTTCTCAACAGGGGCAATTAGAAGCGATAAAGCTGTTGGCCAATCAAGAGGTTTCCCGTTATTAAAATGAGCTTGTGGCGCTCACCGTGGCTCGTATCGAGACTCATGTAAACGCTGGAATTGGCAACGCGTCGCTCACCACAGATTGGAGCTTCAGAAACCTGATCGTCAGCTGGACCGGGAAGCAACATTTCAGCAGGGAGAGGTGGTCAGTGAAGCGTATAATATCCATCTCTTGGACTCAAACGGGTCTCTGGTGGACATGAGTGCATGCAAACCATTTTATACTGTTTGATTTTTATCTTTTCTATTCTCTTTTGTGGAATGTCGGTGACGTGCAACCGATTTCCTTCAGATTGTATCAGTAACACAATGTTAATTGCCTGAGGTTATGTTGACATCTCTTGCTTGTTCTTGTTGTCCTTGCTTTGACTCTCTGACAGTGTCTTGCACAAAGCTCTAAAACTAAGGGTCCGTATGGGGATTGTAAAAAGCTATGACGGGAATGATTACGCGTGGCAGTGATTATCGAGCATGGGCCAAATGTTACGGTTTTTCATTTCAACCAAGCAGCTGAGTTTTCAGATTACTGCACCTTTTTCTGATGTAGTTCTAAGATGCAAAACCGTTCCCTGTGACGAAGATACACAGAGTTTTCACCTAATTTAGCAGATTCTCTTCCAAGAAGCATTTCATATTTTTTACATCATCGCTGATCTGATTGGCAGCCGGCGTTAGGGTTGACTAACTAGGGCTTACATCTGCTGACTGAAGGTCCGTCTCCCACGAGTTCTTGCAAGGTCTTCTCCTGGCAAAGTAGCAGACTTTTCCTAATCCAATAAACCAACCTTCCAAATATACAAGGACCCTGTACCTCCAATATGTTGAAATGCCTTTAGAGCAGCTCTACTTATCCGTGCTCTTGGGTTTTTGCCGGCTGGCGCTACATAGAATCACGTTTCCTTTCAATGTGATGATCCTAGTTTTAATTTGAAGTTTTGTCATGTCTGTTTTTACTTCCTGTCTGTGTGTTTTCCCGCCTGTTTGATAGTCTGTCCTGGCCATATAATTTTCACCTGTTCCCCATCAACCCTGCAACAACCTGACTTCCTGTACACCTGCACTCAAAAAAGTACCAATTTCTGATTGGCTGGGCGAATTGCAAACCCCCCCCCTGTACAATTCTGAAAAGTTTTTTTAAGCCGCCATTGTATTTGCTGGCATTAGCATTATTAGCATTAGCATTAGCCCCGCGCACCAACGGAGAGAGACTAACTTATGGCAAAACAAAACAAAACATGGGAACGTGAAGATGAGGATGTGTCGGCGTTCTGGCAGTAGAAGCAGCTGGGAGTCCCAGCAGCTTCTACTGAAGCCAGTCCCCAACTCCGGGGACTTCCGGCCGGGGACTTCGGGCGGCAGTATACGCCGTGAAGTTGTTTACGGCCTGCCAGTAAACCCAAAGCAGAAGAAGACAAAGTGACGTCAGTGGCTTCATTTGCCTAATCCTCCCCCAGCCCCCAGGAAGTGCGCCGGACTCAGATGAAAATATTCGTTGTGGCCAAACGGCGGTACTGCACTTCCGCTTGGTTGCCAGGCCCGGAAACACTTTTTCCCATTGACTTACATTGGGAAAGAGTGGTCTGTAAATCATTGGATCATTTTGTTTAAACTAAATAAACTACCCAGTATGAACACTTGTATAGCCCTTATTAAAAACATTCGTTCCTCAAGTTGTAAAAATGTGCTAATAACGTTATTCTGAGAGTTATTTCCCTCTGCATTATGAACGCGCATCTAACCCACGAGACCGCGCCGCCCGGCACGTTCATGTTACGTGTTCAGCACTACATGAGTTTCTCTTTACCCATGGATGCACACTAACAACGGACCCATATCGCCTTACTGACAGCCCACGGAGCTGTAATAATGGATATATTGCACATGTTTGCTATAATTCATCATTTGTAAAATATTATACTACATGGGCTGTATGATTAAATCTTGTACCGTAAATGTTGTATTAAATAAAGTTAATATTACCGACATTAGATTAACGTCCCTGTAGCTTCTTATTGCACTAGGAAGCTTATTGCACTGTATATATATATATATATATATACAGTGCAATCATTCTTTCATGCTAAATTAACCTCTGTTGGATATCACTGAATCCTGTTACAGCGTAATATAAGTACATAACGATTTATGTGCACATTAGCATAATTACTAGCTAGCCGCTAGCTGCTAACTGCCGCCTCGTTAATATCAAATCGATCATAATAACAAGCCATTACCATGCTGTCATGAACGCACGGTGCTGGTGCTGGTACGTGTACGCAAATTGACGTGCTTGATGTGAACGAGCATTTTGGTTAAAGTTGCGCATGCGCTATGAGCGCACATACGGGTACTTCTCAGGCATGCCGGGTAATCTGTGACGTTTCACTCTCTCAAAAGTGGGGCCATTTTATCATCATGCGCTCATGAGCAACTCTCATAGGAATTAATGATGCCCCGCCTCCCACGCTGTATCCAGTTCTTATTACACATCCATGATCCTCCCTCAGGAACTTATTCCGGTGTGAACACGATCGGCTCTTAGTTCCATGGGGGCACTAAGTGCAGGCACTAAGTGCTGGGAACTAAGTGCTGGGAACTACGGCAAAGTACTTGGTGTGAAAGCAGCTGATAACTCTGCAAGACAATATAAAGACAACATCAACACTTTAATCTCTTCAAATTCTCTTGAAAAAGTTCATTTTCTTAAACTGCTGTCAACTGTCTAACACATTGCATCTGCTGGAGCCAATATTATGAGTTTAAGAAGATTTATGTGTAAGAAATTATTAAATACTGGGCATGTAAACATGCTAAATATACATATGTGTATTGATTGTTCTCATCATGTGTGATATGGATAGTAGTTCCTTTTTGGCAATCAGCTGACTGAGGCATTGATTGTATTAGCTGTTATACAGGAGTCATAAGTACAAGGTTTTTTATGTTTTTAGATTTAAAGCCACACCATTTTTGAAAATGCTGCACTGCAATGAGTACAATCTTTGTAATTTTTTGTTTGTTTATCTTCACTGTTGACCTGTGCGTACTTCATAGGTTCATGATGTAAGAAAGTCACAAGATGGAGTCTAAAGGGGGAGGAATTAGCAAATACAATGCATGAAAAATTGCTCTTAACCCTCCTATTGTCTTCTTGTTCCCCCCCTTACTTTGGTGTCCTGTTTTAACTGCTATTACATGAACACAAAAACCATTAATCATCACCACATTTCATTTAACACCCTCTCAAACTGTACATATTGTATCAGACTACTGGTACATATGAAACACTGCAGTACATATACAAAGAACAGACACTGAACATGTATTGCGTGAGCCAGGTGTGATCCATGTGGGGGGAGGGGCGCATAAGAGCGGGAAATGTATCCAATTGTTGTGTGTGTGTGTGTGTGTGTGTGTGTGTGTGTGTGTGTATGTGTGTGTGTGTGTGTGTGTGTGTGTGTGTTATCTGATCCGGATGGTTACTAATTCCTTTTCTTTATGGCGGTCATGTTTGAGCGGGAACACCATGGTGTTACAAAGTTGACTAAATCATCCAGAATTCAATGAAAGTGTGATCAGCCATTGTATATGTTCAAAGTCTCCTGTGAAGGATGTCATGAAGCCTTGATGCAATCGAATGTAAAACAAAAAAGTTATGATTGATGAAAGTAGTGAATCGGTCAGATTTGACCCGAAGACAACAGGAGGGTTCAGGCATCTTTAGACCTCAAATCGTCCTGTTTGTGGCCTCCGCGGTCCAGCCCTGCTCTACCTCTGAACGGTTATAATCTAAAGGTACGTCATGGGATGTGAAAGTTATTACAAGCTTTAAAAACGCAATGTTCACTTTCAGTAGGCAGCGTTTCACCCCGAGCAATTAGCTTCCTCCCTGCTAACAGGGTGTTTCTGGCCCGGAGCTGCTTGGCTCGCTGCACTCTGGGTAAAACAAAAAGATACACAGGAGAGTCAGGGTGGGGTGGACAGAGGTGTTAAAAACCATCGTGTAGCCATGGAGTGTGTGTGCATGCGTCTGCTGTGATTGCAACAAAAGGCAGCCCAGAACCAGGGGAGGGATGAAGCCAAAGAGGATTGTGGGGGATTTGTACTCATTTCCACTCATTTTTCACTTGAGGGAGGAATTAGAGGAACGGTAGAAAGAGTTTTTGTGGGATGCCGGGTCCGTTTAGAGTTTCTCTCTTCTGGCTTTGTGGTCAGCGCAGCTTCATGATGGTGCAACGGGGGTTTGGAATAACCTGTGGTTTGCAAATCATGTTGGTTCCTTTGTGATAAATGGAAAGATACGCTTGCCAAACTAATATTTTCTTGAGGCTGAGAGGGGGTTATTTAATACCTCCCAACACTATGATTAGGTGCAACGATGGTGAGTGCTGTGTGTCTGCATGGTCAGATATCTTTACTCAAGTCCTCACCACAACATTTGAGGTCCCATGATCTGGTTGCATTGTCTCATATTTTACATTTGCTTCATGTCTGATTTTATGTATTCATGCTATGTTTTTCTACAGTTGTTGATGGACAGCACTTTGTTCAACTCTGTTGTTTTTAAATGTGCTGTAGAAATAAAATGGATTGGATTGGATTGGATGACAGCAATATGTTTGTTCAGGGCATCCGAGTATTAGGGCTATTGTTAGTTTGGAGAAAAAAGACAGACTCTGGTCTCGTTTGAGATTGACGAAACTCCATCTGGAGAGATTTGAGCCTTTGCAGACAATGTACATGCACAAAAACCTAAATAACCTATATAATCTGATGGAGGACCCAAATGCAGCACTCGAGAAACCAAGGAGTATTGGTAAAATACTTTATTGGTAATAATACTAGAGCAGAGGGATACCAGCAGAACAGTAACAGCCGGATGATGTGCAGGCAAACGAACCAGAGGACAGCGGGCAGAAGGTGAGTCGGGGCCGGGCAGAGGGTCAGGGAGCAGGCGAGGCGGGCAACGTAGGTACAGGCCGGGTCAGACAGCAGGCGAGGCAGGATAGTCCAAGGACAGGCAGGATCAGGGGTCATGCAGAGCAGGCAGGTCGGGGACAGGCAATCTGGTAACAAATGCGTGGCAGTGTGACTGTGAGACTGACCGTTGAGCGGCCCGACCAAGCAAGGAGGCAGAGAGTTCAAATATAACCCGGTGTGGGCATTTATTTCTCATGTGCACATAGTCACCAGCCTCAATATGACTGTCCTCCCTGAACACAGTCAGCAGCCACAAGGCTCTCACACACACTACCTGTCCACAGGGAAAACAGAGCCTAAATACACACACACACACCACTAATCAACAAGACACAGGTGAGGGTGGAGGATACAACACAGGGCCCCCAGGTGAACAATCAACAACACTGAAGCTACACAACCCGTAACGGAGGCCGAGATCTATGGGCCCAGAGATCACCTCCGACCAACAACCAATCACATGAATCTCCCGCCCCCGACATACAAAGCAAAAACCCCCGGGGATTTTATGCGAGCAATATATATATAAACTCCCCAAACAGGCGAAAACCTACCAGTTTCCCCCACTGCCTCTGCCACCTCCCTCCATGCTGGTTCCTCCGGTTTGTATCCCGGTAGGTGAAGAGGGTCTGGTCATACAAAACCGGGAGATTTGCTACGGCGATAGTTAGTTTCTCCTCCGACTTTTTTTGAAATATAGAAATGAACGGCGGGATATCTCTCCCAGCTTAGACGCGGTTTGATTGGCTACGGCTTCAGCTGTCAGATTTTGGGAAACGGGATTTGATTGGCTGGCGCTGGCTACTCCGGCGTCTCAGGCGACAGAAGTTGAACATTGTTCAACTTCTGTCGCCTGAGACGCCTGAGACGCCTCGCTCTGCTACCCACAATTCAGTTCGGCGAAAAAGCGCGGCTACGTGACGTCACCCCATTGAAAGTGAACTTGACAGTGACTAATGGCCAGTGTTGTGCTAGTTACTGAAACCAGTAACTAGTTATCATTACTAGTTACTTCATTTCAAAAGTAACTCAGTTACTTTACTGATTACTTTCACCAAAAAGTAATGCGTTACTGTGAAAAGTAACTTGTTAGTTACTGTGAAAAGTAACTTGTTAGTTACTTTAAAAAAGGGCTCCCATTATATTAATGCCCTTAGCCTTCATTTCAGTACTGTTATTGCATTGGAGAATAATACAATCTGTTGATCAACTTGACATGCATTATATGCAATCTGGATAGCATCGATATTAGCTGGCTTTACATGTTTGTATATTCTTTTCTCCAGGTAGTTGGAAAAAGTTTTCCGTCCCATATGCCGTGTGCCGCCCGGACATGCTATCATGCTAACTAGCTCCCTGAAAGCGGTGGACTCCACTGTAGCAATAGCCTGCATGTGTTCTACAACATACCGTGCAATGGCTTTATGGACTTTCCCCTGGCGAGCAGTCCCTTGGTTAAAATCCAGCCGCTGTTGCTTAGGTGCAGGTGGAGGAGGAGTGGCGTCGGCTGAGTCTCTGTGGTCTCAGCTACTAGCTTCGTCCCAGCATGTTGTTTCTGCAGATGTTTTAAGAGATGTGAATGACTGGTTTGGGCAGTAGATAGGCTCTTTGACCCGCCAGGACACAACTTACATTTAACTAAAACGTTCTTTTCTTTGTGCTCGACAAAAGTGAAATAGTGAGAATATCTCCAGGTGGAGAAACTAGACTTGAGCTCCGCCGCCGCCATGATAGTCTTGTTAGTAAACAACACAAACACGCCCACAGTCCGTCTCCGCATGTGACACAGGAAGTATTTAAGTAGGCCTACATTTACTCAAGTACTTAAGTACAGTTCTCATCTCTGTTCACCTGGCTGTTGACTATATAAAAAAACTAACGCAGTAACGGCGTAACGCACCATGTAGTAACGGTAACTGAATTACTGAATTTAAAAAGTAATGCGTTAGAGTCCTAGTTACTGCCAAAAATAACGCGTTGGTCCCAACACTGCTAATGGCAGTAGAGAAAGAGAGTGCGTGGTTAACAGGTGAGACAGGTGAGACAGGTGAGACAGGTGAATGGAAAACTACCGGTGAGTGATGGAACAGACTGTGACAATAACCTTGTGACTGTTATTTTGTATATATTGATTGTTGTGCATATGTATAAATGTGTCTTTTGATTGTGTATATATAAATATATTTGCATACATATTTTAATATATATTTGTTTTTGTATTCAGGATTGTGGGAAACGGTATCGATCTCTCTGTCTGTACACACAGACAATAACGTTGACGTTGACCACAGGAAAGGGATAACCCCTAAAATCATAATAGGGCCTATCGAACCTCGAATGGCCCAAATACCCTTTCTTAAATAAGTCGTATGTAACCATGGTTTATTTGACTAAACAACACCCGTAACTAAGAGTGAAAAAGAGGAAAAAGAGACGAAGAGGAAGAGGAAGAAGCTGCGCAGTTGTCAGGGTTCATGGTCAGGGTCAGCAGGTTGAACAGTAATCAAGTTGTAACGTCTACTCCTCTCCGCAGCATCACCTACTCGTACACACGTATCCATAACGCCCGTGCTCCGTATAATCAGCATGTTTCACAATCACCAATCACTATCAGCGGCCGTGCAATCACTGCAGCCAGGGAGACGATGGATGAGCAGTGCTGTCATCTGGTTGGCTAATAACAGGAAATTTGCAGCGCAGAGGTCACGACCTTTACGAGTCTGTCTGTGCATCTAGTCTGGATTGTGTGGTGATGTTTGTAGGGAAAGGGACATATGTGAAATACATATTTGTATCTCAAGTCCACCTAGTCTCCGCGCTTGTAATTATCAAACTGGTTCTTCTACTTTTCCTCACTTAACTTGCACATTAAGGTAAACACAGGCTTTCAAAGAGACTTGTAACTTCATTTCTTTCTTTTATCTCCAATGAATTACGCGTAAACATTATTGGAGACAGTCTGTTACCGTAACTGTTTGAAAGCGTACACAAAGAACACTTACACTTACGGACAGAGACATTCTGGAGGCGCGCAATATCAACATGATATCAATATTGCAATTATTCAAATATCACGGTTGACGCAACGCCCCTACGTTCAATTGGAAAAGCCCTTTAGCAGCCCCAATGATTATGACATGACACACACACACACACACACACACACACACACACACACACATACTGAGAGGCTCATGAATCACCGTCAGACCTCCCTCCTCTCCTGTCACTCTCCTGTCGGTCACTCTCTCACTCTGTCCTTCACTTTCTGCTTTATTATCATCCGTCAGACTTTAACTCTTTGCTCTCTCTTCAGTCAAAGGCACCCTGCTGATCAACATCGCATTCAGATACATCATTATTAACTTCAAAGTACACTTCGGTTGATTCCAAATAATGTGTAATACTGAGGTGAAGATCCACTGCTTTAATATAAAAGCGTTTTCAAACACTAATTGGAATATAATTATTACGTTTCTGATCAGTTTGGTAACAATGCACTGTTTAAACTGTATTACTGTGTGTGTGTGTGTGTGTGTGTGTGTGTGTGTGTGTGTGTGTGTGTGTGTGTGTGTTTGTGTGTGTGTTTTGATGTCTTCTTAATTTGCAAATAAACCTTTCTGAAAGTGTTTCTTCATGTGTTACTTCAAATGTTTCGATGCAAGCTGTTCTTCACAATCGTGATCGTTAAAAAAAAGAAATGAGGACAAACGGGGGCCGTTTGAAAAAGGGACATGTCCACTGTGTCCCCGGAGTAAATGAGGCCTATGCTGTCACTCTGTGTCCAGGCCCCGGAGCTTGGTGCAGACACATGCACAGAGTGACAGCTACAATGGTTGGGAGTGTGTAGCGCCACACAATGCGAGGCCTGGGTGTCACCGAGGGACAGACAGTCGTGATTAATGACTGTCTCTTGATCCGGCACGTCATGGAGACACTTGTTGTTGACGCTGTATTCAGGAGTCAGGATAGACGTGGTTGTGTTTGACAGCTTCTCCTCCAGCAGCACCTTGCGCCCCCCGTCTGTCTGCCCTCGGAGATACTCTACAGGGTGCACGTCACTCACGTCGTGCTGTACACTGCATTACACCAGCCACACATAACGACTGACAGATGGATCAGATGTGAACGTCCACCAACAGCTACACCGTCGCAGTACAATGTGTAAGTGATGCGTCTCTGATAAAGGAGAATAACGTCTGGGGAGAATATGTGTTTTCTTATCGTCGATAAATCGATTTAAAAGACCTGAAACAAATATTATAGAGCGTTGCATTCCCGGCCGGACGAGTCCACCAGACGTATGCTCGTGATTCCTGTGTGAGCGCAACGATACAAGCCAACTGCTGGGCTTTTAACACGTCTTTGTTTAAGTACACTTGCATGTAAGCCGTTGAAGCATGTCTTTGTGACAGACACACACACACACACACACACACACACACACACACACACACACACACACACCACACACACACGCATACAAACACACAAACACACACAGACAAACACACACACATACATACACACACACACATAGATACACACACGCACACACATACAAACACACAAACCCACACAGACAAACACACACACACACACACACATGTATATACACACACACACACAAACACACCCAACCACAGTACACGAACACACACACACACACACACATATATACACACACACACACACACACACACACATACACACACACACACACACGCACACACACACACACACACACACACACACACACACACACATATATACACACACACACAACCACACACACGAACACACACAAACACATACACCTACATACACACACACCACACACACACACACGCACACACACACACACATATATACACACACACACACAACCACACACACGAACGCACACACATACATACACATACATACACACACACACCACACACACACGCACACACACATATACACACACACACAACCACACACAACCACACGTACACATACACACGCACACACACACACACACACACACACACACACACACACACACACACACACACACACACACACACACGCTTGTTGTTGCATCTGTTTTCCTCTCCCCCTCTGTCTTGAATTTAAATCAGGAAGTTGACGGGCTGACCCGCCGTCATGTCCCGCCCCCCCACAATGCCAGCTGTCAATCACGATGACTAATGAGCAGTTGATTACATCATTGGCCCTTTAATGGTAAACTGGGGAGGACACGGAACAGAAAGAGATGAAGAACAGAGAAAGAGAGTGAGAGGAACAGAAGAAGGGAGAGACAAAGGCATGGGGGAGATAGTATTTCTGTAAGGGAATAAAAGGGGAGGGTAATGAGGCGGATAATGAGGCCGGGACGTCCCAGCGCAACATGCAGACGAGAGATCAGAGATCTGGTTTCCACTCAAAACCGCTGGGGGTTTCCTGGTGGAGGAAGGGAGAGAAAGGGAGGAGGGTCCCAGAATTACTCTCCCTCCCTCCTCTTCCTCACATCTCCCCTCCCTTCCTCCTCCGTGGGTGTTGTTTTGACAGCTGACCTGTTTAATGCCAGCAGCTACTTGCGCTCATCGTCTTCACACTCTGGCACATTTCCCATAATGCACCTCAGGATTTTGACCCCTTCTTCATGGCTTTGGAAAGAGGATAATCATGTTTGAAGTCACTTGTTCATCTCCTTCCTCAGTTTGAAATCTGCTTCCTGCTCGATGATAGAAAGACATCCAGCTGATTTCCCACCAAATCGATCCTTTAATATTCATTGTTACCTCGTATAAACACAAAGACATGAATTCCTTTATTAGATTTAACTCTATTGTTACAGAATGTGTTATTTTGTATTTATCTGCAGTGAAACACCAACGGTTTGTTTTTCAGTCTTTTCACTATTTTAAGGAGGCATTTTCTTATTAAAAAACACTCTTGAGCAAGGCTGTCAAACTCAAGGCCCGGGGGCCAAATCCGGCCCGTGACTTCATTTTCTGTGGCCCCACAAGAGCTTGGAAGGAATATAATAAGTTTATTATACGGTTACATGCTGATTTACAGAAGCACGTTGCTCATAAACTACATGTCCCACAATGCATCTCAAATTGGACTTTTTTCTCAGAATCTGAATTTTTTTCTTCTAAATATTTCTATTTTCTTAGAATCTGCCTTTTTGTTCAAAATATCACTTATTCATTTTTTTGATTTTGACAAAAAATGATTTGATTTTCTTTTTAAATAATTGTGTGACATTCTCACTGAAGAGACTATTTGCCCTAGAGACTTCTGCTTTCAGACGTAGTTAATTATGACGTTATTCCGATAATAATCCAATGCAGAGGCAATAATGTAATATAATACATATTATATATATATTTTTATATAGTAAATAAAACGGCCCTTTGAGTGCAACCATGATGCTAATGTGGCCCACAATGAAATTGAGTTTGACACCCCTGCTTGAGAGATTTGTTTCTCCAAGTAAATATTTTCTTATTCCCTGGTTTAAAACCAGTGTTTTCTGGATCAGCTGAATTCTGGGAAATCTGTACCCCTAAAATGTTTTTAATAACTTGTTCCTTTTTGAGTAGAGTTGAGTTGAGACGGGCCAAAACATAATAAGATAAAGCGTGAAAGACCTTCTTCAGATATGTTCTCAAACGTGTGAGTTTTATTGGTTACTTTGACGTAAATGCCTTTTTTGATGCCGTGTTGTAACCCTTACTTTGTCAACCCTTTCCTATGTGGACGTTTAAAGAATATTTGCAGATCACTGCACCTCGGACCTGAACAGCAGGATGCTATTAATGACGTTCAGATAAGATTCCTCTTCCTCTGAGCAACGAGCTCCTCCACCCGACTCCCACTCAGAGCTCCTCAGGGGGATCCTCATCTCCTCAGGACTACTTTCATTACTACTCCATCTCTCTTGTTGCTAACGCTCGTGTCCACTGACTGACCATGTCCATAAAGTTCATCCTGCTTATACTGATGAGGATCTGACAGAACATGGGAACCAACGTGGGAGGACATACTGTGACCAAATGTTCTTTTTTGGGAGTTATTAAAACGAGATCACAATAAAAGTTAACCACAACTAAAGCGTAATCCTTCTGAGCGTTCAGAATACCTCCGAGCACAGGCAGGAAAAGGCGGGTTCCAGTGGGAGAGATGACATGAGCGCAGAGGAAGGGAGCTTCACGCTTTTATTTTCTTATGCAATCCTGAGCTCCTGCCAAGTGATCTGTTTGGCCACACTATCCTCGGCACTGAGCTTTATTTGACTTTATTAAATGTTATTTATCCAGCGAGGGTCCACTCAGCAGGTTTGTTCTATTCCAGCCCACGTCCGCATGCTTTCACACTCACACGGCTTCTCACATTTACACCTGGAGCACCCACTGCAAAGAGAACTGGAAACAGCGTTGGAGGCGGTTCACTACAGAAACTTGAAGGAATATAATAAGTTTATTATACGGTTACATGCTGATTTACAGAAGCACGTTGCTCATAAACTACATGTCCCACAATGCATCTCAAATTGGATTTTTTTTTTTATTTGACTTTATTAAATATTATTTATCCAGCGAGGGTCCACTCAGCAGGTTTGTTCTATTCCAGCCCACGTCCGCATGCTTTCACACTCACACGGCTTCTCACATTTACACCTGGAGCACCCACTGCAAAGAGAACTGGAAACAGCGTTGGAGGCGGTTCACTACAGAAACTTGAAGGAATATAATAAGTTTATTATACGGTTACATGCTGATTTACAGAAGCACGTTGCTCATAAACTACATGTCCCACAATGCATCTCAAATTGGATTTTTTTTTTATTTGACTTTATTAAATGTTATTTATCCAGCGAGGGTCCACTCAGCAGGTTTGTTCTATTCCAGCCCACGTCCGCATGCTTTCACACTCACCCGGCTTCTCACATTTACACCTGGAGCACCCACTGCAAAGAGAACTAGAAACAGCGTTGGAGGCGGTTCACTACAGAAACTTGAAGGAATATAATACGTTTATTATACGGTTACATGCTAATTTACAGAAGCACGTTGCTCATAAACTACATGTCCCACAATGCATCTCAAATTGGATTTTTTTTTTTTTATTTGACTTTATTAAATGTTATTTATCCAGCGAGGGTCCACTCAGCAGGTTTGTTCTATTCCAGCCCACGTCCGCATGCTTTCACACTCACACGGCTTCTCACATTTACACCTGGAGCACCCACTGCAAAGAGAACTGGAAACAGCGTTGGAGGCGGTTCACTACAGAAACTTGAAGTCTTGCCAAGTAGGTTGTATGTGTCTAGTCAGAATATGTGTCTGCACCTGATATAATAACTTCAGAAGTAACACTGCAGGGAGAAATCGGGTCTTGTTTTGAGTTGTATCTCAGATTAAACACTTATTGTGTTACATATTTATTAGAAGATCACCAACTAACACATTTGAGCATTTGCGGCTTATATTGTAACAACATCTCCTGATTATGGTCCGATATAGTTCAAAATGAGTTCTCCTAGCTAATTACAAGATCTGATTTACCCAGCTAATTCTCACTTGTTCTATTGGCAGATGTTTGTACTTATTTCAAGTGAAAATGGCTTGTTTTCAATATTGTTTAACTTGTTTTTGGAGCAGCATTTTCCAGTGTTCATTGCTATGATAGTTGCTCAGTGGAGCATGAAGACAAAATGGACTGACGAAGATATCTGGATCTTCTCTGGATTTTGCCTGAACCCCTGCGTTTTCCTTAAAACCCCTCCGACAATCTGCTTCGTCACAACAGCTTCACGTCCTCTACATTTTTCTTTTAGCCATTTCACAAATGTAAGACCGAATGACCTAAATAAGTGTTCGTACTGGATTGTTGTTTACCTAAAAAATGAATTATCGGCTGATTTACAGACGTCTGTTTCTCGATGTAAGTCAATAGGGAAAAGTGTTTTTAGGCCCAATCGCATCCAAAGGCAAAACCAATTTTCCCTTTGACTTAAACGTTAATGCAAAGACGCAAACACGTGATGTGAAAAATGCTAATTTGCGTTAAGGCACTATTTATTTGGTACGTAAATGCCATATTTCTAAATCAGCCCAGATATCAATTTGATGTGTGAGGCAATCTACCAAAATGTCAAGTGCCCGTTCTCTGCCTCCTTATGGTGTGTTTTAAACATTTTTCACTTTCATAATAACATTGAAAGTCAATGCAAAGACCCAAAAAATGCAACGTAAATTAGGCAAGTTTGCGTCAACATTTGTTTGTCACGTAAATGCCATATTTCTCTCTTAATCCCAAATGTCTTATTTAATGTGTGAGGCAATGTTAACCCAATTGAGGGTTAACTGTGCCAGTAGTATATCCTTATGGTGCTTTACAATAACTTCAAGTCAATGCAAAGACACAAACATTTCACTTGAATGCTGCCAATCTGTGTCAAGGCACTACACTCGTTGTTACCTGAATGCTGTGTTTCTAACTAAAATGTCTAATCAAAATGTGGGTTAACTTTGCCGGTAATATATCCTTACACAGTATATCCTTATGGTGCTTTTACAATTACTTCAAGTCAATGCAAAGACACACATGTGAGACTTGAATGAGGCCAATCTGCATCAAGGCACTACACTCTTTGTTACTGTACATGAATCCCATATTTCTAACACAAATGTCTAATAAAGACGAGGGTAAACTGTGCCAGTAGCCGCTGGGGGGACAAGCTTCAGCTCCGGTTGAATCATTATGAGCTTTGTTTGTAAAGTCGTATTAGATTCAGAAATTGACCTTATTTCCACGGACAACATTAAGTGTACATAATACTCACAAATCAGATTGTTCCGCCATAATATGCATAAAGTAGCTTATTTTTCCTAAACCTACCGTCCTCAGCACATGCTGCCTTTTTGTGTTTTCATGTTCCCATAATCACTGCCCTCTTTAAAGGCTTAGGCTGTATACTTTAATAATTCATAGGCTCTTTGGGGGACTGCGTAGCTGGCAGCCGAACCCAAACACAATACATAATAACTGCTAACAAAACACAGGAAGACACACTGCAATCAACAATGGAAAGAGAAGTTTAGAGGCTGATTGAGGGAGGAAGTGGAGGGTAATTGAACAAAATGTATCCCGGCAGACACATGTGGAATAATTACTCCTGGAGGAGGTTATCGGGGAATGCCAATGGAAGTAATGTGAAGCTGTATCTCAATGATAACCTTTAACCTTCTCAACATGGGAAGAACGAGGGTTGTTCGTCAATGCTATTGGACATCGATCGTATTGTGGAATATTGGTATCCACTACAATTCAAAACTGTCCAACAAATATTACAGGCAAACTAAGTTTACCTAACTTTTTGTATTACTGTATTTTAATTATAAATGTACTTTCTGTCATACTTTAACTCAGTGGAATATATGTTGTTAGCGTTATTGTGTTCATGGTTCATGAATTAAATGTGTTTTTTTGTGTTAGTCTTGAACTTTAGGGGCATCCTGTGTATGACACATCATGGACACGGGAAGGGGGGGTGCTGAGGGGGCTGCAGCACCCGCACCTACAGAGTGCGCGCCACAGTTTCACCGCTGCGAGACGCTACTAGCACCCTCCACCCCCGCCGCACCCCCAACTCTGACTGACTTCCCGCTTCCCTGAGTGCCATACAAATAAAGTTTTATTATTATTATTATAAAGTATAGCAGATATCCTTAATCCTCTTTTTCCCGTGTCATACCATACGAAGCCACAACAAATGCAAGGAATATAATATATAAAACAATGTCCAAAGGTTTCTTTAGAGGGTTTTCTGTAATATAACACACTTGACTATTCATTGTGATTAGTGCCACAGGAAAATGCTTACATAACTATAAAATAAATGATAGTTTAGTGTAGCGTGTATATTGATGTGTGGAGACGGTGGTGAGGGTAGATCATGGCTGTATTTTTCTCTGATAGCAAGTGCATGATCTGACTTGACGTTCATGTGGTTTGCATCCAGGAGGAGGCAGTACTGCAACCTCAAGAAGAAGAACCACACGAAGAAGAAGAAGAAGAAGAAGAAGACCATGATGGAGAAACAACAGCACACCTGAGGAAGTGAGAAAGTGCACATGAAGGCCTTGGGTGTTTCTCAATGTCGAGTAAAGCCGATCCAGAGGCATTATTTCAAGCATACTACGTCATCGAGTGCCGCCGAAGGACTGTTCCAATGTCCAGCATACTTGGAATTCTACCGAGCCCGGCGTACTTCGTTTGGAGAAATGTCGAGGCTGCACATGTGAAGACTCCGCGGTCTTAAAATCCCCACAATGCTTTGCGCACGGACCAATTTCCCCAAATCTGTGGCGGAAAATGTAAGGCGGGGCCTCTCACATGACGCACACCCGCACACTTGCTCGCCTGTTCCACTCTTCGTTTTCCGAATGCCAGGAAGGATTCTTGCCTCGCTTCTGAAGCAAGACGCTCGGAAGACTACCAAGCAAGCGTCCTCGACATTGAGAAACACCCCTTGTTTGATGAGCCCCAAAGATCCCATGTGCAGTGTTCCTGAAACCACTTCGGTCTTTGGATACATGTGGAAACCGAGCAACCAATCAGGTAAGATTGATGTTGTTCTCTTCTTCTTTGTTGGTGTTGGCTTGCTGCAATGTGTTTTAGTAGTACATCTTTGTTCCATGAGTTTAAGAGAGTTGGTCATTAACATCCACTGCTGCGAACACAGCTCCCTCAGGCTCAGCTGCTTTTGCTATCATTCCTCAGCAGAGCCTCACATTACCAGGCTCTGTAATATTATGAGATGATGCAATGAGATGAAAGACTTCTGCCGAATGGTCTTTCCATCAGGTAGCATCTGCTAGCATAAACACTTGTGCATGTGAGAGTGCTCGTCCCACCTCTCCCACTCCATGACTTGAGTTTCACAACTCGAGGACCTCATCTCTCGGCGTAAAACTAAAAACCAGAGACTTGAAGTTTGGCAAATCTTCCTTTTATTGCCGTTTTTATTCCCATTCCCACTTTAATCTTCCGCCCCACACCTTTGTCTCTACTTCCTCTTTGAGTTGTTGTGTCTGCCTCGCAGCTTTCCGTCGCTGTTCTGCTTCATTTCTTCATACCTAAATCTCCCTTGTGCTATGTCCTATTAGTGAAAATGAGACGGAGGAATGCTGCGTTTCCCCCAGACATCCTATCAATTACCGTGATGGAAAGCTATGATGATATGTTCGACTGCATCTGGAGACTCTCTGCAGTAACTTCAGAAATCACACACTGTTTTTGTCCTGCTTCTGTCCACATTAAACATGATCAGTGTTCTGGACGACATCTTTTATAGTATATAAACACAAGATGTTGGGAGAAAAAGATCAAATGTAAACCTCGTAAGGTTAGCTAAGGTTGTCTCTATTATGTATTCGGCTAGTTCTTTCGATAACCGGCATCTTTCTCGCTAAAGGGACACTCTTAAAGGTGGGGTAATTCACTTCAGAAACACTTGTTGTTATATTCCATGGAATGCTCTTAACGTCCCGATAGCAATGAATATATTAAATGCTTTGACAATAAATACATTAAAAATATGTCACCTGTGGAAGCCGTGGCGCTGTAAAAAGCACGACCAATCATCTGAGCCGGCTAAAGTAACTGGATGGCCTACCTGCCTGTCAGCCTTCCATCTGTGCTCAAACTTATCTCGTGCCCTCATTGGTCATGTGCGCGTTCGTGTGTGTTGGAGGAGGGGCTCTGTGAGGAAGGGGCAGATTTTTTTCAGCTGCGTACTTTCAGATTCTAGCGCACTCGAGCCTGGTGTCTCCATTCTCTTACCTACTGCAGGTTCCTCAATCTGTTAGTTGATGTTATTGACTTTGATTATTTGAAGCCAATAAAAGTCACTCATTAATACAGAAAACTACCGATTGAGGCAACAGTAGATCTGAAATATTGAATTAACAGTTTTTTCAATAGAGTCTGGTGGCTTTAGCGAGGGTATAGATAACAGCTGATATTAAGGATGATATTTTTAATATAGGGTACTGTGCCTGAGATGTGTTTTAAAGCTGCTCACTTTACTGTAGGTCATACACAGTCTATGGATCTCATACAACTCCACTTTAAAACATATTAATTGTGCCTTTAAATAGTTATAGTTATGATACTGCTATTTTTTGCTACAATACTGTTATTTTTTTACTTTATTTTGTAATGTTATTATAGTTTTCTATCTGTGTTTTATGTATGAACCACAACACCAAGTAAAATTCCTCGTACGTGTTAACTGGTGATAAACCTGTTTCTGATTCTAATTAAAGAGACATGGTGTTGAACAGATTATTTCACAGTTTTTGCCTTTATTGAAATGTTTAAAGGCAAATCAATTGCCTTTATGTGAACCCCGCAACCAATATCATGTATATATATTATCCAGGAATCTTGTCTGCAGATGACCTGGCCATGCTCCCAGTATTACAAGTCTCATAGCATGTGTTTAGTTAATCAGCTTGTGTGTGTGTGTGTGTGTGTGTGTGTGTGTGTGTGTGTGTGTGTGTGTGTGTGTGTGTGTGTGTGTGTGTGTGTGTGTACTGCAGGGTGATCCTGCTGTAAATCATGACTCCGCGATTAGTGATGAGCCCTTTTTGAAGGCTGCAGGGATAAAGCCGAGGTGTGTGTGTGTGTGTGTGTGTGTGTGTGTGTGTGTGTGTGTGTGTGTGTGTGACAGAAAACCGCTGAGTGCTGCCAGATACGGCTGATGAAATCATAAAGATCGCTCGTATCCAACAGATGTGCACGTGTCCTGGATGCATGAAAACATTTGTACAAGGAATATGACACACACACACACACACACACACACACACACACACACACCTGCTCTTTGCTTTTTTCCCCTTCCTGGTTTCTTAGATCTGCTCTTGTCAATACTTTTACGTTAACAATGCTTAACTTTACACACGCTCTAGTTCCCCTTAAAAGAGATTATCGTCTTTCTACTTGTTGTTTTGGTTTTAAGGACTGCATCTTTGCTGGTTTGGTTCTTTTTTAATCCCACTGCATTTTAAAGGCTCACGGCAAATGGCAAACAGACAATGTTAGCAACTAGCTAGCGAACATAGAGGAGAATTAAGCAACTAAACGGAAACCTAACTTGTGATAAAAGTGGATTGCTTTGTTGAGTTTGTGACTCTGTGGACAGATGTGTGTTCCCAAGATACATCGGAAACCATGCAGTCACACCATTTGACAGGTGTGTAGTTGAGATGAAATGACGTTGGGGTTTGAAGATGCGGTCTGAGCAATCCAGGAGGAAGAGGGTAGAAAGTGTTTGGGGGAAACATTCGGTTTGTTGTCCATGTGTATTCGTTGGAAATACTTTCTACCATTTCTTTGTTGGATGCGCTATCTCTGCAGCTCCACAATACTTCATCAAAAGTGGTAACCTTGAACAAAGACTGTGCTTCCTGCAATTTGAGCATTGCACTTTCGTGACTTCTGTAACATTTCGTTGAATTGTGAATCCCTGACAGAACTCAGAAAACCCAGAGTGACTTCAGAACCTCGTTATCCACAAATCAGAATCCTGCTTTCTGCTAAATGAACAGTTGTTTGCAGAACTTTTGTTTCTACTGTTAATTTGCGTGTTCAGAACAGCTGGTACGCCCCCTCTTCACGGGACGACCCCCCCCCCCACACACACACACACACACTCTCCCCTCCTCTACATCTGGCTGCGTTGTGTTGAACCTCCCATCTCGGAGGACAGTTAATCCGGGTGATGGATCCGCGGTGTCACCCTGCACAACCCGGACTATCTGTTACAGCGCCGGGCGGTTCATGTGGTCGCTCTGTACGTACGGGAGAGCTGGTTCTGAGTGTGTGTGTGTGTGTGTGTGTGTGTGTGTGTGTGTGTGTGTGTGTGTGTGTGTGTGTGTGTGGTCTAGCATTACTATACTTGTGGGGACCTAAATATGTTTACATAGTCACGTGTGGGGACTCGCCTCCCTTATGGGGACAAATTGGAGGTCCCCATAAGGGGAATCATTAATTTTAGGGTGAACACTTAGTTAGGTTTAGGATTAGGGTTAGGTTAAGGGTAAGGGTGGCATGTGTTATGGTTAAGGTTAGGATAAGTCTCCAGGAAATGCATGTAAGTCAATGTAATGACCCCTGAAGTAATGTATACATGGTATGTGTGTGTGTGTGTGTGTGTGTGTGTGTGTGTGTGTGTGTGTGTGTGTGTGTGTGTGTGTGTGTGTGTGTGTGTGTTCCTTGGTTAGCATGTTGGGTCGGTGTGTGTGAGGTGAGTGGGAGTTTTGGAGGAGCTGTGACTGGAAAGGGAAATGATTGGTGGGAGTATACAAACGAACAGTGGAGAAGATAAAGGAGGGCAGAGTTGAGAGAGACAGATGGAGGGAGGCAGAGCTCGGAGATAAAAAAAAGACAGCAGGAGAGGTAAAATATAGAAATGTGTTACACCTCTATTATTTACTATGTTCTGCGGTGTTACAAGAGTCGTAAAACTCCTCTGGGCCTCTGTTAGTGCAGGATCCAGGCTTGAATTAAAATAGTTGAAAATGCAAGCCAAGGCACATTTTTACCATTTTCAATTTTTGTATTAAACATTGCATCCTTCCTAACTATTTCACAACAGCTGGTCATTTGGATGATTTTTATTTTAGTTATTCTGCTGATTATTCTCCATATTAATCATTTAGTCTTTAGTGGAAAATAAAAGGATGATGTTTTCAAAGTGTTTGATTTGTACAGACGGTTCGAACTCCAAATATATTCAATTTAAAGCCAAATAATCAGCATATTATCACACATTCAGAACATGAAACTAGAGAATGTTTGATATTTCTCTTAAGAAATTGCTTAAACTATTGTTCTAAGACTACTAACATTTTACATAAGACATCACAAACTGACAAGCGGGCTTTAACCATTAATTGATCACTAAAAATAGTTTCCAATTCCTTTTCCAACCAAGGATTACGTGATGGATTTGGCTCCAATATCCGTGATCATAAGTGTGCTTCAGTTGGTGTTTGGGATTGTTTGTGCGTCTAGGAAAGGAAGTAGGAAACGGCTCGTAGAAATGTATCAGCACTGACCAGTTCTCATGTCCCAGAGGAGCTCATAAAGCTGACTTCCTCCCTAAAACACCATGAGAGGTTCAAGACCCCCAGAAGAAAACTCAGGACCCCATAAAGCTGCTGACCAGTGAGGATGAGAGAGATGCAGTCATGTGATCAGAGAAAGGTTTGGAAAGTCAACGTTCAGGGATTATATAGCTGGAAGCTTTCCTGAAGTGTTTTATGGTCTTATTTCAACAATGTGGTCACATGACTCCTTCTGATGTTACTGCAGATCTGCTGTAAGCTAGCTAGTGTAAACCGTGATAGTTATTCTCGCGTCCAGGAGAGAAGCTTAAAAAGGAGACTAAATGGAGTCTCTGAGAAGGTTCAAAATTGGTACTTTAATTAATAAAAAACGCGGTAATGTTACAAACAGGATAGTGTCCAGTCAGGAGAGAAAGTCTGCAGCTTCCTCTCCCATGGTGCTGGCCGTGCAGAAGAGAGCTTTACAAGCATTCATCTTTCCCGCGTGCTGGCTGTTAGCTCCTCCTCCCTGGGAGCTGTAGTGCGGAGGGGACTTCCCCCCTCGTTCGTGTCCGATATCGCGTGTTAAACAGAGGATTTCGACATTTTACATTCATTGCTTACTTCCACATGCCTTTTCTCCTCCTTATCTCTTTCATAACTTAATATGTAATACATGTTAACGGCGTCAATAGCCACTTTAATGATACTAATGGACGGTAGTCCCGGATGTCGACATGAAGGATTTTCAGAATAAAAGCTTGGTATTGAGAACTTCCGGGTTTTTCCAGAATAAAATAGCATTTAAACTGACGGTATGTTTAAGGTACATTATGCCATAAAACATGATTTTAATTTCTAACACTAGCTAACGTAGCTAATAGTCATTTCAAATATACTGACATTACTTTACATGTTACTTGTTGGGTGTAACTTTGGTTTGAGAAGTGGGGGGGGACACAAAACAGGGGGTCCTCCGCAATGAAACATTTTTCTCGGTTTAATTCCATTTCCTGCCTTCCTACAAATATATTAGGGACTATGGTGTTACCAAGAAAAATGTGTAGTGTATATAATGAGGAGAAGATTGTTGTCTTTAAATTGAAGTTGAATGCATCAATCTGGTGCACTTTGAGAGCAAAATGAAGAGATGTATGGATACAGCTCTCAACACTATGAAACAGAACTGTATATGTTTCAATACTCCAAAACCATTAGAATATGCCCACAACCAATAACACATAATTGATATACTCCTCTCTCCTATCTTAAACGTCTGCATTCTTTCTTTTATTTATGCATATTTTACTCACACTCAATTTTTTTCTTTACTGACATTGGAATGATTTCTTAACTTATTTTGAACAGCTATATTAAATAGATGGGAATATTTGTTTCGACCAAACCGTTTCATTTCATTTCAAACCTTTACTTTCCC
>JAMFTG010000100.1:514895-527395 GCA_023974075.1 Chaenocephalus aceratus | reverse complement strand
CTCACAACTGGAATGAGGAAAACATCTGAAAATAATTAAACTAAAATAAGATAAAACCACACAACCAAGTCAATACAATGTAGCATCTGGCTGTGTGCAGACATCGCACTTTGGTTTAAACAAAGTCTTATGATAGTGGAGCAAAGAGTCCACGTTATTACCGTGACAGTACGTATTATGCGTCTTTACAAATAGATTACATTTTAAGAATTCAATAAACTAAATAAACGTTCTTGGTTTTTTTCAGAACAATATTCTCAGCTTCCATTTACACATGCCATATATAGTGATAATAACACTGCGATATAATGCAAGTCCTTTCAAAGTGCAATGAACTGCTGTGTCCTTCCCAAAATCTGGTGTTTCGGGAATCAACGTATCTCAAAGACATTAGCTGAGTGGTATTCGTAGCCTTCACCCGACACCAGGCCTTGTTATTGCATCTTCAGTGACCTCAGAGATGGCGGAGATAAAGCTCTCTTCCCGACGTCACGGTTTCTCCGTCATGCTCCGTCTCTCAGACCCTCTCTCGGCTCCAACAATAGCGCCGTCCTTAATTGTCACCCGTATCAAAACCTCTAACGGACTGAGGGTATCGGATGTTAATCAATGTCGCTCTCAGCCTCTGACGTCACACACACACACACACACACATGCCTCTTTGATTAGTTCTGGTTCAGGTCCAGCTGACCCGCATTGTCACCCGTGATCAGCGTCCCGCAAATGGCTGTAACGGGACAAACATTGTTCATTAAGAGTTTGCGGGGTTGTAAATTAGAAGTATGTGATGTGGGGAGGGGGCTGCCTTCCTGTCTGGAGCCTGGAGTTCTTCAGCATTATCATTATAAAGTGCTTTACATTTAAAACACTGAAATATAACTCCACATGTTTTTGTTTTTGTAACCAGTGATAGTAGATGATTGTGTATTCTCTTACTGATGTAACCTACAGAAAATGATGGTGGTAGGCCAACTTAAGGCTTTTAGAAATGTTTTTCTTTCATTCGGATTATAGGTTTGGGGGAAAGTAATGAATGCGAGGATTTGGGTATCTTCAAGCTCAATTCGTGGTTAAGTCTGGTTTGCTTGAGGGGAATCATGGATTCATATTTAAAGCAAGCCAGAATGTTCTGTTTCACTGTCGACTTTTCGATATTAAAGTGTTTCGAGTTGTTTAAATGATTCATGAAAAAAAAAGTAGAAAAATATATTGATGTATTTAATAGCAGTTGTTTCGGTGTCCAGACACTACGTAAAAAATAATAATGCAGTCAAATCAATTTTGTTGCTAATCTTTGACACATCCGAGACTCTAATAACCACCAAAGTCCCATCCCTCTCCTAATTATTATATTTATAACAATTCATTTTTTTTTTTTTTGTCATAAATAATGAGATAATTCAAATAATGAAACATTTAAAGGGTTAAAATCCAGAACATTAGTGAATGTTTGGTAGTTTTGAGTACGAAATAAGTTGTTTAAGTGATTCATGAAAAAAAACGTAGAAAGAAATATTCATGTATGATTTAATATCAGTTATTATGGGCGTGTACATTTTTGCCAGGAAGGGGTCGAAAGGTTGAAAAGGGTTAAACAAGACAAAAAACTGTTGCCGATATTTTAGGAAATAAAATGACAGTGAATGTGAACAAATAGCTTCCGTACGAATATCATATTATTGTTATTATTATTAATATGATTATGCGCCACTTTCCACCTTCTTCTCCAGTAGGACTCAGATGAGGGTGTGGTACTTGTACTTTTCCTTTTCCTTTTCCTTACATGTTTTGGTGTTGTTGTTTTTTGTTGTTGTTGTTATTATAATAATATAAGGAAAGCTCTTACCTCTGCAATTGTCTCGTGAGCTGTCAGATTTTTTTGTAACATGGCTGTTGGAGGTGTTTGTAAAGAAAGACACCAAATAGACATTTTTGATTTAGCGTAAAGCAGTTGTCATCAAACCTGTTTTATGAGGACCTTCTTTATGTCCAAATCTCACGCTTCTTTACTTGTATGTTTCTTTCCGTTAACCGTCAAGTGGGAAATAAGTATTTGTTGTGTTTCTCTTAGTATCCTAAGATACTGTTATGTTTGGCTGGGAAACATGAAGGCCATCTATTTGTAGTTATTTAGTTTTCTTTAGAAAGGGGCCACATACGATGTTATTCTTCTCCCTGCTCCTTTTCGCTCAATGGTGTTTTTGTAGAGACATGTTTTGTTGGCAATTATTGTACATTTGGTTTTGCGTACCATGACAAATAAAAATGAAATGAAATATCTTCGCTTGTTCTTCAAAAACGAGCTCGCTTGGCCGATTTCTAACAAAACCAGTTTGCAAATCGTTCTTTTAATGTATGTGCTCTTGCAAAGTTTTCATACACGACTTCAAAGCAGACCGATTTCTTCAAGAGAATACTTTTCGTTTTAGTTCTCCCGTTTTCTTTGCATTTTCTCTCTGATTCTTGCGTCCACAGGTGAGAAACGTTGACTTCGCGGTGCTCGCAGTATATTAGTCCTGTGTGGACTATGGGGATCTGATGTATATGAATGCACCGGCCCATTGCCCGGTCAAGTTAGATGCTGCGTATCACAGCGCACTGAGATGTGTGACGAACTGTAAAGCAGTAACCCATCACTGTACCCTGTATGCAAGGGCTGGTTTGCTTTCACTAACTGTACGGAGGCTCAGTCACTGGTACATTTTCATATACAAAGCCATGTTAGGGAAACTTCCATCCTACATCTGCTCCCTGATCTCACGGAGAATTAATAATAATAATAATAATTCCTTACATTTATTATAGCGCTTTTCCAGATGCTCAAAGCGCTTTACAGATACACATTACACATATCATACATGCAATGGTCATGTACTGTGGACAATACCCACAGGGGCAAGTTCAGGTGAAGTGTCTTGCCCAAGGACACACCGGCTTTACAGACGCAGCAGCGGCGGCGGGTTTCACCCCTTGATCTGATGATCATTGCACAGCGCACTGCGCCACACCGTCCATCTTCAATTGTAAGTGGCTGCTGCCTGAGGTAGCATGCTGTGGTTTTATTAAATGCGCCAACTGCTAGGACTGTCTTAGGGAAGACAGCTTTTAGATGCGCAGCTCCTCTGTCTTGGAACAGTCTGCAAATTAAATGGAAACTGAACAATCTGGTGCCACTAAATGTTTTTAAAGCTCGGTTGGATGCTACTCACTCGGAAGCTGTTGGTACCTGCTTATGTGGATAATTATGTAAATGATGTCCTTTTGTTGTTCTGTTTATGTTTTTATGTTTCATGTGGAGCTACTTGAGCAGGTCTCCCTTGGAAAAGAGATCTGTATAAATAAAGGTTTGAAATGAATTGTTGTGACGTGGTCTGTCTGCTTGGCTCTCCTCTGTGAAACAAGTCATCTGTCCTGAGCTTGTTGTTACTACCATTTCTCCGGGTCTTGAGAGCGCTGAAGAGACTGATGGCTTTCTCAGCTGTGCCCGTGTGCTTCTGGCTCCTGACCGCAGTCAACCAACCCACTCGCCACCTTCTGAATCCTGCCATCTGTCTTTCTCTCTTCTGCTTATTCAGCGAGCTTTCTTCTCATACTCCATCTCTCTTTCAGTTCTTCCTAATCTGACCACTTGGTACGTTTAGAACAGGGGTGTCAAACTCAATTTCATCGCGGGCCACATTCGCATAAAAGGTTGCACTCAAAGGGCCGGTTGTAACTATATAAATATACAATATATATATATATATAAAATAATGTATTATATTACATTATTGCCTTTGCATTGGATTATTATCGGATAGGATAATAACTTAGTCATTAACTAAAAAGCTGATGGCAGAAGTCCAGGGCAAATAATGGCAAGTCTCTTCAGTGCCATGTCACAAACCGAGATGCATTGTGGGACATGTAGTTTATGGGCAACCTGCTTCTGTAAAGTGGCATGTAACCGTATAATAAACGTATTATATTCTTTGCAAGCTCTTGCGGGGCCACATAAAATGAAGTCGCGGGCCGGATTTGGCCCCCGGGCCTTGAGTTTGAGACCCCTGGTTTAGAAGCTGCACTGGGGGGAATCTTGATGTTGAATGTTTAAGTGGGACCAATCCCCAACTAACTCACGCACCACCATTCAACTAATATACACATTTTAGTCTTCTTAGATTCTCTAAAACTTTAAATAATGAAGATCCAGGTTTGTTCTGTTGAGCAGCATGAGTTCGTCATGACTTGATTTTTCTAACTATATTTCAGATCGGGCTCAAAACGTACTCAAGTAACGTTGGTATATATGTTTCTTATGTTTTGTCTTCTATTTGGATGAAAGGCAGCACAGACTGGAAAACCGTGCACTTTATTCTAGGAATAAAACCCAATTACCTTTTGGTGTACTTTGTATGACGGTGTATTTGGAACATTGCAGGTTGTTGAACTTCATTCCACCTTTAACTCTTTCTCCTCTCAGATTAACTTCATCTATCTGGCTCATGTTGCTCATCCGAAAAACATTTTGATACCTCTTCCGCGTTCTTGCAGTCAGCGTACTGTCTCGTGTTTCTGTCAAAAGCATGCAGACGGATCCATTGTCTGGAACCCAGAAGGTAAAATCATATCAGTAACACAAGTACTCTTAAGCAATACTCATACCAAACCTTTGCAACGGCTGCGATTATCCGAAACCTTTTGTTTTTTTCGTAAGCGAGTCCTCGAGGGGACGGAGCTGTATGCCATCAGCAGCCATGCGGTACAAAGTGAGTCTTGGCTACATCACAAACTCACTTGTTGGACGTCTCAAGCCTCCATAAATAGTGTTTCGAAAGTCGCCTCCAATGAGTATGAAAACATTGCGTCGCCTAACACATAATCCAAATCATAGGAAAATGGTGTTTGGTCCCCCGACGGCGTGACATCACCCAACGTTTCCCTTCGTTGACCTTTGTCAGATGGCAGGGCTGAACCTGAGATATTCAACATCTAATATTCCCTAAAACAAGCGAGAAACAACTGCTTTTTAGTGAGTTGGAGGCTCTGCTTGAAGGAACACCAAAAACAAATCCACTGTTCCGTAACGCTCAACACATTTCCACTCCTTCAGTATTCCCAAACGTTAAGCAGTGCCGTGTCGGTGTCATTAAAGTCTCCAGAACGTTAGAAAAGGTCCAATATTTGGAGATCTGAAAGGGACATTTAACCACACACATCAAAATGAATATTGTTTTCTTTATCCGTAATACTATCTAGATTGTTTTGGTGTGATTTGCGTGAGTTAAGGCCGACACACCAATCTGACACCAAAGACCGGACGTAACACGATTCTGTGCGTCTTGGCCAACAGTCACACTGGAACACACCGCGACGACTTCAGCCGACGGCCAAGTAGCACGTACGAACTGCGCATGCGTGAGTGGCAATACCTCTCCTTACCAGCAGGCGGCGGTAGTGTGTATTCGTCATTCAAAAGAGGCAACCGGAAGACAGACTGCGTGATAACCGAGTGAAGAAGAACAGACTGCGTGATATAAACAATTCCATGTTCCCTCTACAGCGAGGAGCTCACGGGGCTTTCCCGAACCTGCGTCGAGAGCTGGAGTTCAATGACATCTCACATTTGCCTTCTTAATCATTTGTTTGGGTCGCTCACTTCCGTTTCGCTTCTCATGCACCGATTCGCTAAGCTGAACAGCCAATCAGAGTGATTTCTTTTGGCGGAAGGTGTCGGCACGGCCGAAGAGACACGACGGGGCGGGACACACCAATCTGAGTAGGGCGACAGGACGCTCATCGACGGCCAGACATCTATCGACATCGGCTTGGTGTGTCAGGACCTTTAGAGATATCAACCATAAAGATGTCTTCTATCCAATAACATGGAACTAGATGGCATTCAGCTAAGAGTCTGTACAGTATAACATTTCTAATAAGTACTCCTATTGAGTCTGAGTATAATGTTTAAATGTTGTTCTGATTCAGATGTTTTCATGGGGAGGCGAATTGTGTGATCCTAGTCTACACAAATAAAACTGACTTCACTTGACTGCAAAACATATAGCGGGCATAGTATCTAAAGTTTGAGCATTAAAAAAGGACAGTTCCCCAAAATCTAAATTGGAGATGTCTGCCTCCTTTCCACCATAGCATTGGCCTATGGTGCTCAAAGCGCAACAATAATACATTTAAAAAAAACTCTAGGGAAATGTCTCTTTCTAGAAATCATGACCTTGTTAATCTACAGATTTAATTGTGAGCAGTTTCCTAAGGAACTAATTTCGTTCTCACAAACTCGGCTCGCTAACGATGATATTTTTAAAAACTCGACAGACTAAATGACCCTCACCATAATCCACAGAGCTTGTTGAGAGCAGTTTGATGTTGGAACTATTTTCTTTCCACCAAACTAAACCCACCAATTGTTAGCTAGCAATCTCAGCAAGCTAACGGTTAGCTGCGCTAGTTATGTCACGTCTTTTTACCATCTGGTGCTGGGATGAGCATGGAACTTTTACCCATGAGTAGAGGCACACTTTCTTCGGTGCAGTGATATGGTTGGCAGGTGTAGTTGGGTGGAAAGAAAATAGTTCCTACATGGATCTTCTCACAGCGAGGTCTGTGTATTGTCTTCAGTAACTGGGTGATGATTTCTGGAAAGAGATGTATTTTCTCGCTCCACCGTATGACAGCAGTCGAGGAAATAAGAACATTATATTGGAAAGAAGGGAAACAACTCTGCGACTGATATTTCCAACACTAGCAACTCACACCAAAGCAATCTAATGTATTTTGAAAGATGGCACCACAAGTCAAAATGAATAAAAGTCGTTATTTTGGGGAACTATCCATTTGTATGTGCATACCTCGGAATAATATACTTCCCAGAATCACAAATTAGCATCATTGTGTATTTCCGAACAACATGCGATAGACAAACAAGTTTTGTCCCTGGAGGCTTAGAAAAGCATAAAAAACGGCTTTGATTCAGTCTTGAAACGACCGTTTGACTGCAAGTTGTTAAATATTCTAAATATAGCGTTGTTGATGTTTACAAGATGGACCTTTCTTTAAGTTGACTAAAATATATGTTGCTGTTGTTAACGCCTGAAAAAAACGGTCCATCTGAATCTAAAACACGACAGTAACTTAAGTTGAATGTTTTTACCGGACATCCATACGCGTTAGATCTTAAAGTATAGCTGATGGAATGCAAAGCCCCCCCCACAGAGATGATACACCCACCACCAAGTTTCTGATATTGAAATAAACTGATTATTTTCAGTAGTTTTTACAGCACCAGTTTTATCGACTGCCCCCCTCCAGGCCCCCCCAAAGCTTCATGACCCCCCGCTGCTACCAGCTGACAGTGGGAGAGGGAGGAAGAAAATAAAAGCAGGGGGGAGAAACTCAAGCTTCTGGGAAAAACAAACACTCATCGTGTTTCTTGGCACTTTTCGTTTAACCCTTTCACTCGTTCTGTTGTATTCTGAGGGACGAATAACAAACGTTCTGTTGTTTTTAATAGCATATTTCTTCTTTTATTGCAAATACATATACAAAAGATTCTTTAAAGACAGTACAAATACATGGCAAGATCACAGAAGGTGAAAACAAAGTATTGGGAACATTGTGATATTAGGAGATAAAGGAAATGGAGCAGAAAGAAAGGACGGTCCTTCTTGTGATCGCGAACACTCAGATAACATCTTCCAGTTCTTCCAGCCATAGTTTAAAGTACAACTCAGAGGGAATTCACAAATAACAAATAATCCGTACCCCCCCCCCCCCCCCCAGACCCTCAGAGAAAGGCAAATACATACTTAAAATAGACATTTAGATAAGATAAATAAACAATAAAAAAGACGATTACAGCGTATACCATTTTGTCTAAGAACCCCCTGGGTTTAAAAAAAAAAAAATGCAATGTAAATTTCAAAAACAACATTTAATTAGTTATAAGAATAGTATGCAAAATAATTACTTTGAAATAAAATTAAAGCTAATAAATAAATAAAGTTTTAAACTGGGTTTGCCAAGAGGGGGGAGGGTGACCAGCGTGGTAGGAGACTAAAGGGGGGGGGGGGGGGGGGAGTCAAAGGTGACTTCCTGTAGCTGTCAAACACACGCTGTTGGACGGTAAGTGTAATTTCAGCTGTGGCCATCACACACACTCTCACACACACACATACAACAAGTTTGAGAAAATGTAAAAAATCCAAGGCACGGATGGTGGAAAGGGCTGCAGTCCCCCCCCCCCCCCCCTTTTCAAAAACGGCATTGTGAAATCAAGCAATCATTACAAACTGCCAGAAGAAAAGTAAGAGAAACATACACAGTACCTACGGAAATATCAACAATCGATAAGTCCTCACAGAGGATTTTGTTTTCTATCGTCATCTCTCTAAAAATATATATATATCGTTTCTATCAAGATAGCAAGGCACGACGTGAGCCAATCACAAGTCCAGCTGTTCTACTCTTCAAGTGTCTGATTCAGGGAGCCCCCCTCCCCAAATTCAAAGTGTTTTTGGGGGGGTTTCATGGTCTGGTGAGCTGGGTGTAGACGGGTGCTGGGTCCCAGTGCTGGGGTCCGGTCTGAGGGACGGACGGCACCCCCGCGTTATCAGCGATGGGTGTGTACATTGGCCTCTGACTGCTGCCACTCATATAGCTGAAAGTCGAGTACAGACCCGAGCTTTGTCCCGCCGCCGCGTGGCTGTAGTAAGAAGCTGTTCCTGCCCCCCCTTGGTGCTCGGAGTAGTCGTACTGCTGCGCCCTGGAGGAGGTGTAGGTGGAGGCAGGGGGGCTGTAGTGCTGCAGGTTGAAGGGGCTGAAGGCGGCGTGTTGCGGGGAGCTCTGCTGCTCCGTGTAGTGACTCGGACTCAGCTGCTCCGTCTTGATTTGGGTCCTCTCGGAGGAACTGACGGCGGCCAGAGAGTGCTGGGTTTGGGTTTTTGCCAGCCATGCTGTATTCTGAGGGCTCCCTGGACCCCCTCCCCCCCCTCCTCCTCCTCCTCCGCTGATGCTGTAGCTGCCGGTGTACGTGATTGGCGTGACGCTGCCGGGGATGGCGGGGTGTCCGTTGGGGGGCAGGTACTGGTCGAACTCGTTGACGTCAAAGGTCTCGATGTGGGAGATGACGTCGCTGCTCAGCTCGCCGATGTCCACGTCGCGGAAGTCGATGTTGAGCTGGCGTCCGTCTGAGAGAGAGCGGAGACCCCCCTCGCGCTTTAGGTCCATCTTGCCGGAGCTGATGTCAGTCTTTGGGGTGGTGGGGGGGGTGGGAGGCCCCTGGGAACCTGAGAGTGAAACAAGACGAGACAGATTAGACTCTGCTTTCAGATTAGATCGGGCTCTCTGTGTTCATTTTGTGTAATCCAATAGGGTTTGATTTTTATCAACTTTTCAAAATAAGTCATCAGAGTATAAGGAAGAAAATGGAGCATTAAATATATATATAATAAAAGGTTTTTAGTAGAATTTTAGATTTTCTTTCTTGTTTCTTTCATTTAGATTTTTGCACTTTTCTCCTATTTGCACGAAGTCACCAAAGCACATCCCTAAACTCCTGGGCTATTTACACCAGCTTCTGATTCTGGAAATGTCTGCCTCCTGAGAGCCATCTGTTCTCTGAGCTCACCTGAGAGTTCCCCCGGAGAGTGCACCTCTCCCATGCTGGAGGCCGGGGAGTCTGCCTGCTGCAGGGCTTTGAAGATGGCGGTGGGAGAGATGTGTGTCTGCTCGCTGCCGTCCTCCGCGTCGCTCTGCCCGTTCTTCACAGACTTCCTCCGCCGGGGCTGGTACTTGTAGTCCGGGTGATCCTTCTTGTGCTGCACGCGGAGCCGCTCAGCCTCCTCCACGAACGGCCGCTTCTCTCCTTCATTGAGAAGTCTGCGAGGAAAAGGGACCATTAATTAACCGATCACTTTATTTGATTTCCCCAAACAAAAAACCACCATGTGAACTATTTAATTTGGTAGAAGATAAACAGTAAATGTGCAACATGGAAACCAGGCCAAACTAGATACAAATCACTTTACTTCTTACATTTGTGCGTAAATCGGTGTTTAAAAACCGAAAGTCATCCCATTGACTCACCTCCAGAGTTTCCCCAGAGTCTTGCTGAGCTCCGCGTTATGCAGGTGAGGATATTGATCCGCGAGCTTCCTGCGGGCAGCCTGAGCCCAAACCATGAAGGCGTTCATGGGTCTCTTCACGTGAGGCTTGTTCTTAGAAGATCCGTTTACGCGCACGGGCATGGGCACGAGGGTCCAGTCGTAGCCCTTGAGCACCTGGGACACAGCGTCGCGGATGCAAGCGGGAAACTTATCGTCCTCCTCCTTCTTGAACTCTGCGTCCACACCGAGCAGCCCGTTCTCTGAGGGGCGCGTGTTCTCGGTGTCTGAGCTCGAGCCCGAGGGGCACGGGGAGCCCGCGGAGTCCTCGGACATGCTCGGGCTGGGGGCGTCAGAGAGACACTTTTCTTGTTCCTCCGTCATCTTAAGGTAAGGGTCGAGGAGATTCATACGAAAAGCGGTGTGGTGCCAAAATACGCGTGAAACGGAGGAGTTCTTTCTGATGCCTTAAGCAAAGGAAAAGTCTGTAAATTAGACTTTACCTTGCCAAAATGACCAGAGTCTATCAGCTGAGATAAGTGCACAAAACAATCTCTTTTGCTCCCGTGCGTAAAACCGATTTGGATTGTCTTTACGCACACGTTTCTGTCAGACTCCTGGGAAGAGTGCGTGTTCTGCAAGTGGGTCCGAGGAAGCAAAAACAAGCCAGCTGGTTGAAAGTCTGCCTTCAACTGTGCAGGATGAAACGGTAAAGTGTTCCTCTCAGTCTCCAAGTAGAATCCCCAGAACGCGCGAGTGCTTTGAACTGCACACTGTTCGCCTTCAGCTTTTATAAGAGCGCGAGCATGCTGCACAGGAAAGCCCGAATCTGATTGGGCGAGAGCCTGTGACGTCAAAGTGAAGGAATTTGATCCAATTTTTTCCCTCTGCTAACCAGCACCACACACACACACACACACACACACACACACACACACACACACACACACACACACGCGCGCGCACACACGCACACACCGAACTTTCTCTTAAAACACGCACACAGACACACCGTTTCTCCTAAAATACACACACACTGCCCACAAGACATATATGTGCCGCTGGACTTTCCTATAGATATTTACAAGGCTATAAGGGGAAAGATACATTTAAATCGACTTATGGAATATAATTAGTATTAGTTATATGCTAAAAGTGATATTTACTATAAAGAAAACATACAAGGAGGAATTCATTGCAAAATATTTCTGAAGATTATAGAAAAAACCTGTAAAAAAGAAAGACTATCAGTTTAAAAATGGTTATTCGTGACATTTAGCATTATCTTCAATACACACTTTCAGCTTCTACTTTTAAAAACGTTTTCTGGTGTTTTAAAGTGTCTTTCTCTTCGCTGTGTCCATAACCACAGTTACAGCATGTGGTCAATAGGGGGAGACAGCAGTCTAGGAACACACTCCCTTTCTGAAAGCAGCAGAAGGAGGGAGGAGGGGAAGAGGGTGGCTCTCGGAGGGAGGAGGGGGAGTTGGAGCTGCTTTGGACTGCTGCTGTGCCGGAGTTGCTGTCAAACATCAGCTCGTGATTTGTATCTTATTCCCAACAACTGAGCAATGATCCGCTGAATGGCGAATACTGTTCTCCTTGCTGACTGCCCAACTTCCACACTGACCTTTTTTCACCAAATGTTCCTCGTAAAGTCAAGAAATGTTTTTTAAGAGCTGTGTCTCACAATATTTTAACTTTATTTCCTTTCTGGATTTATAGAGATATTTCAATCCTAACTGTTTCAATACACTACTAGTTTTGTAAAAACTTTAAGTATCAGATCAACTGACGAAAGCATTGAGATCCTTTTCGTGCATAAAAGTAGCAATACAATGTCAAAAATACTTAATTACAACCTGCTTTCACAATGTTAAAGAGAAATACAGAATGACTAAAAGTTATATTAATATATCTGCATGAATCCGTCAGGAACATGTTCATGTTGCAGCTGCTCGATGCACGGTTCATTTCAACTTCTGTATGTACTGTTGAGGAGCTTCGTCTATAACAGTACACACAGTACGGCATATGATTGGCTTTGAGTGGAAACAGAATGCCTGCAATTGCCTTTAATAGGAGACCCTGGTTATTTAAGTAACACATCTTTCACTTTGGGTGAATTTAGGAGAAGTTGAAAGGTGCAAAAAGACAGTCGAATAAACCTGAATGTTCATTTTGGATTTGTTGGAAGAGATACACGCTATGGAAGCTGCGTGTTCGCCCGTATTGTCCCGTCAGAACTGCTGAATGCATGTCGTGGAGGAAAAACAACCGTATTTCCTTCAGAAATGCCTTTGACACAAAGTTGCAGAAATCAGAAAATGTCCGATACAAGTAGCTCAAACGTGTACTCAAGCAGTACTTGTACATGCACTATCCTGACACCTCTTTTTA
>JAMFTG010000100.1:492395-509895 GCA_023974075.1 Chaenocephalus aceratus | reverse complement strand
CTACTTCTCACATGTTGAACACAAATACCTGTACTTTCTACTTCTTACATGTTGAACTCAAATACCTGTACTTTCTACTTCTCACATGTTGAACTCAAATACCTGTACTTTCTACTTCTCACATTTCCCAAACAGCTGGTTCCTTTAGTCTGAATGTGTGTTTGGTGCGTGGTCATTATTCTTTAGAGTCATTGCGTGCCTATTGGTTGGAACACGATCCGTGTATCCATCACTTCCTGGTCTTCTCTAAAGAAGTGGGACCAATGGAAACGTTGTCATGTTGCCGTTGTTCAGCATGGAAACATTCATTAGCTAACAATGACATTATTGTTCTATTAATATAAAGGGAAGTCAGCTGCTAGTTATGGGTACTTTTTACTGAAGTACACTTCAAAGCCTCTTTACTTTCACTTGAGTAAAGAAGTTTAGTCAGTACTTCTACTTTTACCAGAGTATTTTTAAACACGAGTATCTGTACTTCTCCTTGAGTAAAGGATGGGTGTACTTTTGCCATCTCTGCTAGCAAGTAAACTCTAAACTATTCCTGCAGAGCTTCATGCCTCTCGACACATCCCCCGGCAACCTGAGTTGTTGCGGATTAAAATATGTGCATTAGCCGATGGTAGCGCGCCGTACGAGAGGTTGGAGCAGCGAGAGGAAACCCAATCCACTGTGGCTGAGAGGAGAAAGCCGCAGAGAAGTACCGTTTCCCTCCTCAGATATGGCTTGTGCAAACAGCCCTCGCTTGAACAATAACACCGGTCTCACCCAGCTAACTAATGACAGATCCACACCTTAATGCTGAGCAGTTGTTTGGGTTTAGGCGAGGGAGGATGTGTGTGAGGGCTGGGTTTTCGGGGGTAAAGAATGGCAGTTGTCAGCGGGTGGCCCGTACCTTTTTGGAAAACTCCCTCCCTCTAAATATTCCTCCCCCCATGATTCGCCCGGAGATTGGGGTACAAAAGCTCTGACGCAGCGAAACGCTACTCCGAGGACATCCAACCATAACGCAGCACATTTCTGCAGATTAGTGAATCGTGCAGGATGAGGTTCTGAGATAATTCCTTGGTGTGTGTTCGGTTCGTACTGTTACAACTTGTCTCTTGGCCAGAAGCTCCACTTCCTCCATCTGTCCTGTGGTTGGTGGTAATTGAAGCCTTGCAGTGTGTAATGATTTGATGATCTTATGAGGTTGATTTGGAGTCAGGTGGAGGGTCATTTGATCTGCATATAAATCCATCAGCAACCTCTTTCTAGACAGAAGAATTCCTATCAAGTTCTTTCAGAAATATGTCGAATTCTTTCACACACACATACGGGTATTGGGCCGAGTGCGACACCGTACTTCCGGTATCCACCATTTCACGCGAGGTGCAAGCAGAATATCATAGTCTATTGCCTTAATCAATATCTAGTCAACTCTAAAACACCACATATATGCAATGGCATGATAATATTATTGTGACAAGTGGGGTATTCACCTGGTGTTTCCAGAAATTAGACGTAGATGCAGCCAAAATCGACGAAGGCCACTTTCAAGGTTAGTTTTTCCATATTGATTGATTGATTGATTGATATACTTTATTAATCCCCCGTGGGGAAATTGTTTCTCTGCATTTGACCCATCCTAGTGTTAGGAGCAGTGGGCAGCCATTTTGAACAGCGCCCGGGGAGCAGTGTAGGGAACGGTGCCTTGCTCAGGGACACCTCGGTAGCACTTGGTCTTGCCAAGGACTTGAACTGGTGACCATCCAGTTGCCAAGCCAAGTCCCTATAGACTTCGCCACCACCGCCCACATACATCTGCAGGCAGTCTTGTAAGGGCAATCCGACAACCCACACAGCTCTAGTTTACGCTGGTAACGACCTAGAGCACACCCCTCAAGTCCAGAGATGTAATCCGAAGACATGCAGCGATTTCTTCGGTCGTTAATTCAGAAAAAAAAACCTAGTGCGCTCTGCCTGGCTACTTTAGCTAGCTGTTTATATTAGCAACTCCAGGATATTAGCACCTCCAGGAAAATGGCGTATTTATATATATATATATGGCGCGCGTTGCATTGTGGGTAGCTCATGACGTCACTGTGTGTGAAAGAATAAGTCCGGTATATTATTCCCTTGGTAGCCCACCATACAAACTATTACCTCACCGTGTGCAAAACACTACTTATTAAGACTACATATTAACACTACTTATTAACACTACTTACTTCTACATTCTACATCTACTACTTACTTTTACATTCTACATATCTACATTATTACTGGCAGTTAATGTTCTTGGACTACTTAATACAGGAGCAAAGACATTGCAATACTTTTGACTAGTTACTTATTTTATAATTGGTAGATAATTACATGCATACATCCACTTAGTCATATAATGCCACTACTTACAGTATCTACTGTTAGACATTAAAATCAATATGTAATGATATAAGATAGTTTAAACATAGCCTACAGTAATTTTATAACTAAAAAATATTTCCGGTTAACATTTGCTTGCGGTTAAAGTTTATTTTGAAAAGCGATTCCGGAAGAGATACCCGAAGTACCAACAGTAGGCTTGACTTCCGGCTTTAAGAAAAACGCCATTACAGCCGTTAAAATGCATTAAATAAAAAGTCATGAAAGAGAGTATGAGGAGAAAAGGCGTGTTTAGTTATGTATTGAATGTACAACGTCTGAATCCTCTGTTATGCGCAATAACAGACATTGGAGAAAGAGGTGGGAGAACGACGTCACCAGCCGCCATTGAAGGAGGAGCGCTGGATCGATACAGACGGAGGACAACGCGACCTCAGGCACTTCTCCACGGCCGCCACTGCAGCTGCAGCCTTTCTCTCCTCACTACCTTCTGTCGGATTCACTACCGCGCCATTTAATTAAAGTACCCATTTGAACCTTTCTCAGATACTCCATTGTCTCTTACTTTTAAAGCTTCTCTCCCGGGACGCGAGAATAACGAATACTCTAACACTACACTACCATGAATGTTAAGTTATTATTATTTATTGTTGTATTAAGGTGTGCTTGTATGTCCCCACTCTGGCACGAATTAAGTATTTCTGATTCTGGGAAACTGTCAAGAAAAAAACCTCAATGTGCAGCATTTTGACGTGTCAGCTAAATGATTTCTAGAAAACTAAATTCAGAATCTTTTGTTATAAAACAGTGCACACGTAGTTATGCCCGATCGCATTGAATCATAACTTGGAACATGTTAAACCTCCTTTCCTGACATTTGGAGGAAATGTTGTTCAGAGGGAACACAGAGATCTATTTAATGAAATCTGATGATATCTTCCTTCGTTTACTTTTGCTGGATCTCCGTCGGACGAGAGTGAAGGACGACTCATGACAGAAATAGTTAAATCCAATTTTGCTCTACAGTAAAAGCCTGCTGACAAAATATTGTCAGCTTCTTGTTGAACAATTTCTCCTCTGGCCTTTACATTCATCCTGCAGAACATCTTGCAGTCGTTTAAAAACACGTACGAAGGTATTATGAGTGGCACCATTATGGCCGAAGGATAACTTGTGTTTTGAACGAAATTGATATGATGTTATGTTGCTTTCAGAAGGAGCGCTATCCTTGGAAAAAAGCACTTTTGTACTTCAGTTATCGGCTGCCTTTGCATAACCTGTGACTTCCTAAGTGGAAACGTCCATAGATACAGTTCATGTTACACATCTCATGGTATATTCAAGACCTTCCTGTAGTTATCTGATGATTCACCCAGCATGCAACAGTACAGTATAGCATACAGTACAATATCCCACTGTGTCTTTCCTGTCCTTAGTGCAGCAGAGATTGTGTGAAGCAGGAAGTGGATGTTACCGCTGTGGTTCTGAAACACTGACACGTCCGTCTCCGGCTTTTTTAACAACGACTGCATGCAGAGAGAGCGTGCCGAGCCACTCGGCATCCGCTCGCTGCTTTTTAACCTACTGCAGATTTCAGGACATTGAGATGTGGAGAACAGTATGTGTTTGTTCCTCGTAATAAGTGGCGAGGCACAATCAAAGGTTTATTTCAAGATTTCTTCAGGGTTTGGTCATTTACACAAAACAAGATGTGTGGTAGTATTAATAAAGTCCAATGTAGAGAACCGCAGTGACGCGTCCTAAAACCCGGATGTAAACTTCCGGTTCCTTCGTCAAAAATGCAATGCAATTTCTCCGTAGGATTTTGGAAATATCTGGAAATCAGGTCTGTGGTTGAGACACATTGAAGAGACGGATCACGTTTTGTTCAGCCGGATAATCTCCACATGTCTATCCTAGTTTTATAATTTTCGAAGCATAAATCTAGTCGCAAGAAGCAAAATGCTAACGTTATGCTATAAAGGAACTCCAGCAGGGTCGCTGCTTCAACGTCACGCCAATGTAAGATCCATATTCAGACACACAGATTCTAGATGGTACAAGTTGAAGCGTTTGTTTGAACAGTCTGCAGGAGGCAGGGACTTGCTTTCAAGCAGAACAGAAACTAACTTAGAGCAGTGTTTACGTGTTCGGCGTAATGACGTACAACGGCCTCGACAACTTCTGTTTCCTATTCAGCCACTTTGGTAACAACCATCGTTTTTCAGACACGTCAACTCTTCAGAAATCACCAGTGCGGTCACTGCTGATGGATTTCATGTCGTAGAACAAAACGTGATCCGTCTCTTCAATGTGTCTCAACCACAGATCTGATTTAGAGCTATTTTCCAAAATCCTATGGAGAGATTGCATTGCTTTTTATCGAAGGAACCGGACGTGGTAAAAATCCTAACTTACTTCCGGGTTTTAGGACGTGTCACTGCGGTTCTCTATTATCTCGATTGTTAACAGTTGTCGATTGAGAGGCGAAGTCCCGCCCGTCTACCTCCGACCCATGGGACCTTATTTCCGAGAAAGTATGTATTGAAGTCAATGGAGAGAGAAAGATTATCTTTCGATCCCGTTTGAATTGTGCCACGAATTACACATATGATGTTTGTCAATCTGAACAAATAATTTCCATGTCAAAAAAGTTACAGTTTGTCGTAAAACTGTTGAAATATAAGACGATGAAAAATACGCAACTAGAAAGACTACAAATCCCAGAGTCCCGGTCCCGCATGCTGGCTCTCACGGAACCGACTCACTCCCCTTGTGTGTGTGCACAGCTCTCAACGTGCCCAGACTTGGAGTGATTTCCACCTCGTTTAATACTTTCCGCCTCAGTTCTGAAAGAAAGAAGTGAAACGTTTCAACGTGACGGCCGTCTTGGTGTGTGGTGCGAGACGGGAGATGTAGTTCATTGAGCGGTTTCACACAAAGAAAAGTGTTACTTCACAGTTTTACGACACATTTCTATTTAATTTTTTTTAACATCATGTGTGTAATTCGTGGCACAATTCAAACGGGATAGAAAGATAATCTTTCTCTCGCCATCGACTTCAAAACATACTTTTTCCGTAATAAGGTCCCATGGGTCGGAGGTAGAGGGGCGGGACTTCGCCTCTCTATTGAAACTGCACAAAGTATCATCATTGCACTTCAAACAACAGTCTTCCAGCATTTCTAGTTGCCCCCAAGACGTGTGAAGGTTAGCTTTCGATCCCTTTTGGCGCAACAATGATTGAGGGGCTAATTGAGACGTTGATGTGTAACATCTGGTGAATCTTCAAGGAGAGATTGATTTATTGAGATGATGAGGGATAGGATAATGTTCGCTTTTTCTACTTTTATGAATTCCATGTTAAGTAAAAACAAAATCTGCTAAAACTTGTAAGCTGTTTGCGTATTTCACAAAAAAATAAAATGCAGAAATGGTTAATTTGTGAATCTTGTTTGTATATTCTTCTGGTGTCGCTAACAAAAAAATCATAATTGACCATACTGTATCGACAGAAGTGATTATATTGAATACTTCAACACTAGAACAATCATTCTGGTTTGCCTGTTAGCTTGAGCACACACTTGTATTTGTCGCTGATGCTGCTTGCTTGATTTATTTCACCATTAATTGTGCTAACATTTCCAGGTTTTTTTCAAAATAGAGCTTCAAACATTTAAAATGTAGGATGGCGAAGAAGTGAATCAACATTTTTTTATGCAAATAATGTATTTTGTTTTAAAAGCTGTATTATTTAGTACTAAATCTGTTGCACACAAACCTTCTAAATGCCAAATTGGCTTTGTTTCAGATGACCACGATGTAGGGCTGAACGATTAATCGATTTGAAATTGAAATTGCGATTTTAAATGATGCGATTATCAAATTGCAAAGCCTGCGATTAAAAAAAAAAAAAAAAGATTACTTTTTTTTTTTAATCTAAAAAAACAAAAAAAATCTTCTTGTGTGTCAGTCATCCACACCAATCAGAAGTGCTGTGCTCCACATGTACCAGCCATTGTTAACCAATCAGAAGTGGCCCATGATAGAAGGTGATAGACAGATTGATCCAATCACCTGCCAAGTGCTTCTGAAAGTGCCTGCCCTTTCCAAATGGCTTCCTATGGAGCTTTAGATGGTTTGGTGAACCCTCTGAGTCAGGGTAGTAATGCTCCATCACATGTTTCTCTCACAGGGTGAATCTTTAACTGAAACTTGACTTTAAAGCAACCCAACGGAAGTTTCATGTAAGTTTAGTTCTTTCACTCGTAGCTCTTGGGCTGCGGGGGTGCTAGAGACGGGAGCACGTTGATACGACCTTCCTAGCCGGAGATATGGCCGCATTTTACAATAAACTTCCGTTGGGTCGCTTAAAAACAAATATCGCAAATCGAATCGAAATATCTGTCAGAAAAAAAATTGCAATTACATTATTTCCCCAAATCGTGCAGCCCTACCACGATGCACATGTTTTAGGATGTTGCTTCGCAATTCTGAACATCCTGTAATTTATGTTCGACTGCAATAACTCAAAGTGGAAGAACATTTAAATTGCGTGTCTTTCAGCATTATTTGCTGCAATCAATATTGATCAGTCCAATTGTTGGCAGCAGGTGCACAAACACTTCATTAGCTTACAATATTTAATCTGTCTTTACAACAAAAGTTGCGGAAACTTAAATCAAATCACCAATCTCCATCCACTCTCTTTTAACATGTTTTTCCCATTTCATCCAATAAACATGTGGTGTGCTGGCGACCGCACACTAAAACAATGTGAAGGCAGCATTACGTCACTTGTGAGTGTGTGAGTGTGTTTGAATAACCACAGCGCAGAATGAGACTTACTTCTTTCTGTGCTGAGCTCACAGGGATGTTACAAGCTGTGCTGATGTAAAAGAAGCCAGCTGTGGCATCACGTCCATCCTGATCCAACACATCTGGACTCATCACCTCATGAGCTTTCACATTGTCAAAGTCTTCCTCCAGTATCCCCGATCACGTAAGTCCGAACTAAGCCTCCCTGAGCAGAGTTTATCTCTCAAAGCTCTGTGTGATTGTCTCCATGAGGCGAGGCCCCGGTCTAAATAGGATTCAGATGTGTTGTTCCCTATGTTACCTTTTCAAACCAACAATTGAGTCGTGAGGTTTGATTTGAATTTCTGAAATAGTTTGTGAGGTGACGGCTGATTTGGCTTTAAAGAGGTATTACTGTACGTAGTCAAGGACGAATAGCAACCGCCTACATCTGCTTTTAAGTCGTTATAACCACTTATTTCCTCTTAATACCTCACTTATTGTTGTTTGATATATGTGCCAGTCACATTAATGTCCTCCTTTAGAGCCTGATGAGCTATTCAAGTTATTTACTTCCAGATATAAATGCCTGCACTTGAATGCGATCCATTAGGGCCGCTCGATTATGGCAAAAATCATAATCTCGATTATTTGGGTCAATAATTGATTATTAAAAACGATTATCCATTTACTTTGAAAACATCCATTTATTGAAAAAATGGAACAGTATGTTTTTAACAGTTGATTACCCTGAACTTTAAGTATAATTCAACTGAAAAACCAATAATAAAAAGGGAAAATCGTAATTGCGATTAAAACACGATTAATTGAGCAGCCCTACGATCCGTCTGTCTCCTACCGCTTATCTGGGGTTGGGAGCAGTTTAATCAAAAGACCCATTTATGCCGGCACATCATTAATGCGTCCGATAGTGTAAGTGCAGTCGGATTCTCAAAGCACCGCAGCCTCTTTTCATAAGTCATTTTGAATCCTCCTATTCCGTAACCCTGTGACGTTTCACACAGAGGTCAAGGAATAGTGAATAGGAAAAGACGATAGGAGCTGATTTTTGGACAATTCGACTGCAACCCCGGTGCCAAGACCTTTAAAATCTCACCTTATCCCTGAGGAAGATGCCAGCCGCCCTCCGGTGGAAACCTATTTCGGCTGCTTGTATCCTCGTTCTTTTGGTCGTGATCCATCTTAGGGCGCTTAAATAAGCATTGATTAAAATAATTCACCAAACTGATTTTTTGAAGAGTCAAAGACCAAACGTAAAAATGCAGAAATAGCTGGTTTGTGAACCTTGTTATATACTTTTGTTTTTGCCACGAAAATACATCATGATTTTACCATTTTGTAACAACAGAAGTGATTTTAATTGAAATACACTGAAATAATATTTCTGGTTTCCCTGTTGGCTTAAACATTTTTTTTATTATTTGTATACAGTAACTATGAATAGTTTTAAAATGTCCAGGTTTGAACATAACATAGTTTGTTTCCAAAGCTTAATTCAATTTCCTCGTATAAAGCATTTCAAGTTCTCCCCTTGCAGCTTGAAACGTCTGCCCTTGAATCAACATTTAATAAAATAATGCACCAAATGGATTATGTTATACAGCACGTAAACATGCAATAAGTCATTTTGCATCGCGCTGAGGGGGAAATGAGATCGGTAGTTACTGCTGACTCAGAAACTCCCAAAGTCTGCGCCAACACGAAAGCCCGGTCCGATCCGTTTAGCCTCAATAAAAACTCTGAGCTGGACTCCTTCCAACTGTTTGGACAGCGCCAGTTTTCTGTGCCCATACAGGTAACGTCTCCTTCCTCACAGTCCCTCTCTAACCTGCGTCTGCACCGCCTCTCCCTGCTAGTGTTACATGTGGCGATAGGAAATTGCTCAGGCTGATTTCCTTCCATCAAAACGTCTTTGCATACAGGCAGCCCAAAAAAAAAAAGGAGGGAGTACAGGAGGCAGGAGGAAGTTCAGAGAGAGGTCTTCCTCTTATCAGCTTGATGGTTTTATCTGAGGAGACTTTGAGTTGAAGGCAGAGTTTACTCACTGAGTGACTGACATTTCCAAGAGAAAGCAATGGGAAGCATCTATTTACATTTTTTAAAAATATTTTATCCAACGACCGAAATGTATATGAGGCAATTAAATAAGTCATGACTATCAATGTATCATTGTTCCATTGAGTAAACATAGTACTAGTTGAAAGAACACAAGTGAATCGGACATACCTGTCCAAAGTATTTTCTCCAGATTGAGACAAACACTCGGATAAAATTACTATCAGGTACAAATAATGTCATTTGTATTTCCTAGTAAAGAGTTAAGGGTATTAGTGATGGATGAAAAACCCTCATTAGTTAGTGGCTTTATGAAAGGCAAATGTTTTCCTGTCATGTGACTAATGCGTTGCTGAGGTAGGCTCCGGACCCTTTATGATCTTGACAGTCAGAATAATATTATATTTAAAAGTTGTGCTTTAGCTTAATTGAAGCTAATACCCTATCACGATTGCACTTATTTTAAGTGGTTTTAGATAGAACCATCAGCTAAATGAAATGTCGTGTACTTTATAGTAACTGACCTGTTTTAATAGAGCACTTGTATATTTTCACTTAGAATCCGAACCACATAACATATTGGAAATATTACAACCTTAGCAGTATAAAAGCCTTAGCATCAGCAAACAACTGCCTGTTTACATATTAACATTTTGGTCAGAAAAGTCTGCATATTGTTCTATCTAATACTAAGTGCAATAGTAAAGTGCAATTACGTATCTGCCACGAGTTTTTCACAGTTTTTTTATATTAATTATTTGACCATCTATGTTTCTCCTACTGTAGTTATTGAACGTTGTACTGCACTGTTAGTGTACAGTTGTATTATTACGCTGCTGTGTTTATTGTATCTCCTATCTTATCTTAATACATGAGTTGTTCATCATGCGAAGCCATTTAGACAGCCACTGTGTAAATATTACTTTCAGCAATTTGGGGATTAACTAAACCACGAGTGTGCCACGCAAAGGGATGAGGATGACGGCGGCAAATTCACACTTTGTTGACCAGGAAGATGAAATTGATGAATACAATATTTAAGGCAATCATTTATCTTCTCCATATTAAAGTAATGTGTTGCGTCCAGGGCCGCCGCTTGCGGACAGGCAAGGCAGGCAACTGCTTGGGGCCCCGGACCAGAAGGGGGCCCCCAGAGAAGGTAGATTAAGAATGTCCACAGCAACGACAACATGAAACACCCTTTAATTTAATGCAACGACATGTCGGGAAACCCCCTCAAGGCGGTCCCATGCATAGTGCGCCGTAAAATGCTGCTTCTTATCTTAAGTTTCGTTGCCTTGCTCCGCTCCGGGGGGGGGTGGGGGGGGGGGGCAGTGAATGTTTTCCCCGGGCCCCCACAGACTCTAGAATCGGCACTGGTTGCGTCCAGCTTTCTCTGGACTGAGCACATGACTTGTTGGTGTTTTTTTTGTAAATTGTGTAACTTTTTTATTATATATTTTTAGTTTTTTTTAGTTTTTTATCTTCAATATTTTTGTTTTTTATGCATGCTACTTAGGTTACATTAAGCTGTCTTTGGCTCTTTTCTGCTGCAACAATGTAAATGTCCTCTCTGTGGGACGGAGAAAGGTATTCTGATTCTAATATGCACAGATTTACTGATCAGCAGTGAAACAGTGACCATACCCACAATCTAGGCAACCCTAACCCTATCCACAGGGTCTGAATTATGGAGGATGGCACTCCTAATTTCTTAAACTGCATCAATTTATGATTCAGTCGGAAAAAGATGGATGTTTTTTTTACATCAAACCTTTCCCAAGTGCAGCTTCAAATCCTGCTCAGTGAAAGTCAGGAACCGTGCTGAGCCTCGGTTCTTTTCAGACTCTCTTGAACTCAGAGCCGCGAGTCGAGCTGCGCATCGCACCACTGAGGCTCGTAATTAAAAATCTCCAGTTACTTCCTCTTTACCTCCGCTGACCTCGTGGCTCAGCATGTACCCAGAACCAGTGAGCCGCCTCTGGCGAAGGAGACGCTGGGAAAGCAGAGGTGGGAAGTAGTGCAGTACAAATACTTGTTATACTTTTTCTGGTATTAGTACTTTACTCCACTACTTGTTTTGTACTTCTTACATGTTGAACACAAATACCTGTACTTTCTACTTCTTACATGTTGAACTCAAATACCTGAACTTTCTACTTCTTACATGTTGAAAACAAATACCTGAACTTTCTACTTCTCACATGTTGAACTCAAATACCTGTACTTTCTACTTCTTACATGCTGAACACAAATACCTGTACTTTCTACTTCTTACATGTTGAACCCAAATACCTGTACTTTCTACTTCTCACATGTTGAACTCAAATACCTGTACTTTCTACTTCTTACATGTTGAACTCAAATACCTGTACTTTCTACTTCTCTCATGTTGAACACAAATACCTGTACTTTCTACTTCTCACATGTTGAACTCAAATACCTGTACTTTCTACTTCTCTCATGTTGAACTCAAATACCTGTACTTTCTACTTCTCTCATGTTGAACACAAATACCTGTACTTTCTACTTCTTACATGTTGAACCCAAATACCTGTACTTTCTACTTCTCACATGTTGAACACAAATACCTGAACTTTCTACTTCTTACATGCTGAACACAAATACCTGTACTTTCTACTTCTCACATGTTGAACTCAAATACCTGTACTTTCTACTTCTCTCATGTTGAACTCAAATACCTGTACTTTCTACTTCTCTCATGTTGAACACAAATACCTGTACTTTCTACTTCTTACATGTTGAACCCAAATACCTGTACTTTCTACTTCTTACATGTTGAACTCAAATACCTGTACTTTCTACTTCTTACATGCTGAACACAAATACCTGTACTTTCTACTTCTTACATGTTGAACCCAAATACCTGAACTTTCTACTTCTTACATGTTGAACACAAATACCTGTACTTTCTACTTCTCACATGTTGAACTCAAATACCTGTACTTTCTACTTCTTACATGCTGAACACAAAGACCTGTACTTTCTACTTCTCTCATGTTGAACACAAATACCTGTACTTTCTACTTCTCACATGTTGAACTCAAATACCTGTACTTTCTACTTCTCTCATGTAGAACTCAAATACCTGTACTTTCTACTTCTCTCATGTTGAACACAAATACCTGTACTTTCTACTTCTCACATGTTGAACTCAAATACCTGTACTTTCTACTTCTCTCATGTTGAACTCAAATACCTGTACTTTCTACTTCTCTCATGTTGAACTCAAATACCTGTACTTTCTACTTCTCTCATGTTGAACTCAAATACCTGTACTTTCTACTTCTTACATGTTGAACTCAAATACCTGTACTTTCTACTTCTTACATGTTGAACTCAAATACCTGTACTTTCTACTTCTCTCATTTCCCAAACAGCTGGTTCCTTTAGTCTGAATGTGTGTTGGTGCGTGGTCATTATTCTTTAGAGTCACTGCGTGCCTATTGGTTGGAACACGATCCGTGTATCCATCACTTCCTGGTCTTCTCTAAAGAAGAGGGACCAATGGAAACGTTGTCATGTTGCCGTTGTTCAGCATGGAAACATTCATTAGCTAACAATGACATTATTGTTCTATTAATATAAAGGGAGGTCAGGTACTCTTTAAAGCAGCTGCTAGTTATGGGTACTTTTCACTTACATTTCAAAGCCTCTTTACTTTGACTTGAGTAAAGAAGTTTAGTCAGTACTTCTACTTTCACCAGAGTATTTTTAAACACGAGTATCTGTACTTCTCCTTGAGTAAAGGATGTGTGTACTTCTGCCATCTCTGTGGGGAAGTAAAGGGATGTTGACTCCAGGGTGGATGTCAAGAAAAGCAAGCCAGGTAAACACACGATGCCAGGTTCCGCTCTCTGATGATGCCAGTGTGGAGGCTGCAAGGCTTTCTGTCTTGCGTAGAAAATCGTTTCTCTGCACACAAATACAAATAAAAGAAGATGAGAGGAAGCCTGAGCGAAAGAGACAGCTGCGCGATCACGTTTCCCGTCTCTGGGGTCGTTATTAAAGCTTCATTTAACACCCAGGAATGCAGGAATGTCCGCTGACGTCTTTCTCGTTAAGGTAAAGAGAACAAGAAGAGGTAGAGAGAGAGAGTGTCAACGTGTTTCAGGAAGCAACTGATACTGCAGGGGCCATCTAAGGATTCAAGTATTGCTGCTCGGGGGGAAAGACAGGGCAACAGAAGAACGGACAGTCGACAAAGACATTTGAATTAAAGGTCCCCCCTGTTTTTCCTTAATAGGTCAATAGGACTCAGATATATACAAAAATATGTCTCTGAAGTGTTTGGCTCGAAATACCTTGGTTGCTGATTGGCTAATGGTTACACAAGACAACACATCGTCATGACATCATAAAGTGGCCAAAATCTGATCAGCTCATTTTCAGACAGGTTGTTATAGAAATGGATCAAAAAGAGAGAGAATCTTTGTTCCTGAAACTTTCAGAGTCTCTTTCCACAGAGGGGACACATGTTGATGTAGAAGAGACATGAAGAAGAGGGGACACATGGTGATGTAGAAGAGACATGAAGAAGAGGGGACACATGTTGATGTAGAAGAGACATGAAGAAGAGGGGACACATGGTGATGTAGAAGAGACGTGAAGAAGAGGGGACACATGTTGATGTAGAAGAGACGTGAAGAAGAGGGGACACATGTTGATGTAGAAGAGACGTGAAGAAGAGGGGACACATGTTGATGTAGAAGAGACATGAAGAAGAGGGGACACATGTTGATGTAGAAGAGACATGAAGAAGAGGGGACACATGTTGATGTAGAAGAGACATGAAGAAGAGGGGACACATGGTGATGTAGAAGAGACATGAAGAAGAGGGGACACATGTTGATGTAGAAGAGACGTGAAGAAGAGGGGACACATGTTGATGTAGAAGAGACATGAAGAAGAGGGGACACATGTTGATGTAGAAGAGACATGAAGAAGAGGGGACACATGTTGATGTAGAAGAGACGTGAAGAAGAGGGGACACATGTTGATGTAGAAGAGACATGAAGAAGAGGGGACACATGTTGATGTAGAAGAGGCATGGAGAAGAGGGGACACATGTTGATGTAGAAGAGGCATGAAGAAGAGGGGACACATGTTGATGTAGAAGAAACATGGAGAAGAGGGGACACATGGTGATGTAGAAGAGACATGGAGAAGAGGGGACACATGTTGATGTAGAAGAGACATGAAGAAGAGGGGACACATGTTGATGTAGAAGAGGCATGAAGAAGAGGGGACACATGTTGATGTAGAAGAAACATGGAGAAGAGGGGACACATGGTTGATGTAGAAGAGACATGAAGAAGAGGGGACACATGTTGATGTAGAAGAGACGTGAAGAAGAGGGGACACATGTTGATGTAGAAGAGACATGAAGAAGAGGGGACACATGTTGATGTAGAAGAGACATGAAGAAGAGGGGACACATGTTGATGTAGAGACGTGAAGAAGAGGGACACATGTTGATGTAGAAGAGACATGAAGAAGAGGGGACACATGTTGATGTAGAAGAGGCATGGAGAAGAGGGGACACATGTTGATGTAGAAGAGGCATGAAGAAGAGGGGACACATGTTGATGTAGAAGAAACATGGAGAAGAGGGGACACATGGTGATGTAGAAGAGACATGGAGAAGAGGGGACACATGTTGATGTAGAAGAGACATGAAGAAGAGGGGACACATGTTGATGTAGAAGAGGCATGAAGAAGAGGGACACATGTTGATGTAGAAGAAACATGGAGAAGAGGGGACACATGGTGATGTAGAAGAGACATGGAGAAGAGGGGACACATGTTGATGTAGAAGAGACATGAAGAAGAGGGGACACATGTTGATGTAGAAGAGGCATGGAGAAGAGGGGACACATGTTGATGTAGAAGAGACATGAAGAACAGGGGACACATGGTGATGTAGAAGAGATGTGAAGAAGAGGGGACACATGGTGATGTAGAAGAGACATGAAGAAGAGGGGACACATGTTGACATAGAAGAGACATGAAGAACAGGGGACACATGGTGATGTAGAAGAGACATGAAGAACAGGGGACACATGTTGATGTAGAAGAGATATGAAGAACAGGGGACACATGGTGATGTAGAAGACACATGAAGAACAGAGGACACATGGTGATGCAGAAGAGACATGAAGAAGTGGATTTTGCATAATAGGTGACCTTTAAACCGCGATTAAATGACACCGCAACCCTTCACGGTGAATGCGCCCAGGCTGAAGCTAACACTGACCCCCTGTCACGGCACCAGGACCCCCTCCCGGAGTCTCCCGTGGTGAGAGAGCGGTGGAGGAGCAGAGGCCATTCGTACAGTGAACGCTCTGTCCATCTCATAGGCTCTTTCAGCCGTGTGGTTTGGCAAGCAGCGCCGCGATGTAGGTGGCGGCGAGTGAAGATATGGAGACCTGTGTGTGCCGAGCTTAAGTATTCAATTTACCATCGGGACACATCGCCCCTGTGTGCGCAGAGGGTGACGATGCTGGCTTATTGCAGCTAATCCCTCACCTTAAGCCGGCACTTGGCATTGTGCGGCGCCTTATATTTGTCATGCAACTCCAGGTTAAGACTCTAATAAGGAAGTCTACGTCTAATCTTCTTCAAAGAGTGCAGGAAAGAGCTGGAGGAGGGACGGGTTTTCCAGTAACGGTCATCTATGTACTCCCATGCGTCGCCGAACATCAGCACGGTTTCATATCAAAGACCGTTATTTTGGCAATAGCCGGTGTTTGCTTGGAATTAGCACTTTTTAATAAACTCATTTGGTTCTGTACATAGTGTTAATGCACAGGGAAAACAGCAGCTAAAGCCTTTTGACGCCTGTCTTAAGTAATATGGGCTTATCGGAAGCTTAGACAACTTCCCTTAAGACAACATGCAGGGTTTGGCAGCACAAATGCTCTTTGTGGGGCGCACAGAGTCGCTCTTGAAGTCTTGAAGTGGAGGAAATGATCCCGAAGGAAAAAAAAAGTAAAGTTGTAGCTATTGTGACGGACCCACTTTCTAGATATACTGTATCACGTGAGAGAACTGTCAGGGGCCCTGAGATACATCCATCTTCTACAAGTGACTTTTCGGACTTAATCTATGTAAAATAAATAGACTTTACTTGAGTTGACCTAACTTGAAAGTTAAAAGGAGACGTATTATGCAACACTTGAATCTTGATGGCTGTAGCACAGGGAAAATGTGTTTCTGAATAATTGTAAAAAGTGTCAACAATATAAAAGTTTTAGCCAAATATTTCCATCTTACTGCATCTCTTGTGTAACTGTAACAAGGGAGCAAACAACAGGAGTAAAACTAGTTCGCAAGTACTTTTCCTTCTCATGTTAGCCCATTTGTACGGAGCCCCTAAAGGGACATGAAAAAAAAAAAAACAGAGGGAGAAAAAAAAAAGTCAGGATAACGGGTTAGTATCTCGTGCGCACGAGAAACGAATCCGTTATCCTGACTTTATTTTTTTTGAGAAAGTTACCGATGCACCAAGGAGGAAGTGGAACACGAGACAACCATGTCATTGCAGACTGTTATGTTTACGTGGGGAAATGACAGTGCATACATTATTTGAGATATATATCGTACTTAGACTTCACTTTAAGGACATTTCGGCCAGGGGTGTGTGGTCACTCCAGGAGGCAGCGGGAGGTGTAACTCAGAGAAGAGCAGCACCAGCGCTCAAAGAGCTTTTACGCACCGCCTACACTGTGTTTACCTTCATTGAACAGCTATGGGCGGACTGGGACTAAAAATCATCCCGGGACTCGCACCCAGCCCAGCCCACGTAAACTGTCAACGGGCGGCCCACTTCGGTACCGGCTCAATGGGAATCGCCCCGAACGTCCCGATGGCCAGTCCGCCACTGGCTCTGTGTGTGTGTGTGTGTGTGTGTGTGTGTGTGTGTGTGTGTGTGTGTGTGTGTGTGTGTGTGTGACAGCTGCGGGCAGCAGGTACTCTGAGAGTCACGGACATTAATTCATAGATCAAAGCAGACTGGTTTACAGATTCTCCTGTTTTTTGCCAATCCGGTGCTTAAACCAATAGCTCTACACCCCTGGCCGAAATGTCCTTAAAGTGAAGTCTAAGTACGATATATATCTCAAATAATGTATGCACTGTCATTTCCCCACGTAAACATAACAGTCTTCAATGACATGGTTGTCTCGTGTTCCACTTCCTCCTTGGTGCATCGGTAACTTTCTCAAAAAAAAATAAAGT
>JAMFTG010000100.1:442395-489895 GCA_023974075.1 Chaenocephalus aceratus | reverse complement strand
TATAGCACATAAAATAAAAATAGCCTACAGTAGAGACACTTTACAGCAAATACAACAGCACAGTTTGTTCAGAATATCGGTATGAGAAAAAACGACACCCTCTATCCTTAGACCCTCACATCGTACAAGGAAAACTTCCAGAGAAAACCCACAGTTTTAAGTTTAAATAATAATGATCACGCCACCAAACACACATTCAAACTAAAGGAACCAGCCTGTTTGGAAAATGAGAGAAGTAGAAAGTACAGGTATTTTAGTTCAACATGGAAGAAATAGAAAGTACAGGTATTTGAGTTCAACATGGAAGAAATAGAAAGTACAGGTATTTGAGTTCAACATGGAAGAAATAGAAAGTACAGGTATTTGAGTTCAACATGTAAGAAGTAGAAAGTACAGGTATTTGAGTTCAACATGGAAGAAGTAGAAAGTACAGGTATTTGAGTTCAACATGTAAGAAGTAGAAAGTACAGGTATTTGAGTTCAACATGTAAGAAGTAGAAAAGTACAGGTATTTGAGTTCAACATGTAAGAAGTAGAAAGTACAGGTATTTGAGTTCAACATGTAAGAAGTAGAAAGTACAGGTATTTGTGTTCAACATGTAAGAAGTAGAAAGTACAGGTATTTGTGTTCAACATGTAAGAAGTAGAAAGTACAGGTATTTGTGTTCAACATGTAAGAAGTAGAAAGTACAGGTATTTGAGTTCAACATGGAAGAAATAGAAAGTACAGGTATTTGAGTTCAACATGGAAGAAATAGAAAGTACAGGTATTTGAGTTCAACATGGAGAAGAAATAGAAAGTACAGGTATTTGAGTTCAACATGTAAGAAGTAGAAAGTACAGGTATTTGAGTTCAACATGGAAGAAGTAGAAAGTACAGGTATTTGAGTTCAACATGTAAGAAGTAGAAAGTACAGGTATTTGAGTTCAACATGTAAGAAGTAGAAAGTACAGGTATTTGAGTTCAACATGTAAGAAGTAGAAAAGTACAGGTATTGAGTTCAACATGTAAGAAGTAGAAAGTACAGGTATTTGTGTTCAACATGTAAGAAGTAAGAAAGTACAGGTATTTGTGTTCAACATGTAAGAAGTAGAAAGTACAGGTATTTGTGTTCAAATGTAAGAAGTAGAAAGTACAGGTATTTGAGTTCAACATGTAAGAAGTAGAAAGTACAAGTATTTGAGTTCAACATGTAAAAAGTAGAAAGTACAGGTATTTGTGTTCAACATGTAAGAAGTAGAAAGTACAGGTATTTGTGTTCAACATGTAAGAAGTAGAAAGACAGGTATTTGTGTTCAACATGTAAGAAGTAGAAAGTACAGGTATTTGTGTTCAACATGTAAGAAGTAGTGGAGAAAAGTACTGATACCAGAAAAAATGTACTTAAAGGTCCCCTATTATCCTCTTCTTCATCAATATATCACAGGTCTCAGATATATACAGAGCCTGTCTCTGATTGGCTGAAACACCAAACAGATCATTTCAGCATTACCCATAATCCCCTCTGTTTCAGCCCTGTTTCCAAAGTGCTGATTCTCTGTCTGTTACTTTAGATGAAAATAAGGAGCCCCTCCCACGCCCCTCTGAGAGACATTTGGTTACAAAGAACTCAATGGAGCTCTAGAGGAGACTCAGGTGATAAGGGGGGGGGGGGGGGTGGTTACCTTGGTTGCTGATTGGCTAATGGTTACACAAGGCAACACATCGTTTATGACATCACAAAGTGGCCAAATCTGATCAGCTCATTTTCAGTTTTTATAGAAATGGATCAAAAAGAGAGAAATCTTTGTTCCTGAAACTTTCAGAGTCTCTTTCGACAGAGGGGACACATGTTGATGTAGAAGAGACATGAAGAAGAGGGGACACATGTTGATGTAGAGGAGACATGAAGAAGAGGGGACCACATGTTGATGTAGAAGAGACATGAGAAGAGGGGACAACATGTTGATGTAGAAGAGACATGAAGAAGAGGGGACACATGTTGATGTAGAGGAGACATGAAGAAGAGGGGACACATGTTGATGTAGAAGAGACATGAAGAAGAGGGGACACATGTGATGTAGAAGAGAACATGAAGAAGAGAGGACACATGTTTATGTATAAGAGACATGAAGAAGAGGGGGACACATGTTGATGTAGAAGAGACATGAAGAAGAGGGGACACATGTTGATGTAGAAGAGACATGAAGGAGAGGGGACACATGTTGATGTAGAAGAGACATGAAGGAGAGGGGACACATGTTGATGTAGAGGAGACATGAAGAAGAGGGGACACATGTTGATGTAAAAGAGACATGAAGAAGAGGGGACACATGTTGATGTAGAAGAGACATGAAGAAGAGGACACGTTGATGTAGAAGAGACATGGAGAAGAGGGGACACATGTTGATGTAGAAGAGACATGAAGAAGAGGGGACACATGTTGATGTAGAGACATGGAGAAGAGGGACACATGTTGATGTAGAAGAGACGTGAAGAAGAGGGGACACATGTTGATGTAGAAGAGACATGAAGAAGAGGGGACACATGTGATTGAGAGAAGAGACATGAATAAGAGGGGACACATGTTGATGTAGAAGAGACATGGAGAAGAGGGGACACATGTTGATGTAGAAGAGACATGAAGAAGAGGGGACACATGTTGATGTAGAAGAGACATGAAGAAGAGGGGACACATGTTGATGTAGAAGAGACATGAAGAAGAGGGGACACATGTTGATGTAGAAGAGACATGAAGGAGAGGGGACACATGTTGATGTAGAAGGACATGAAGGAGAGGGGACACATGTTGATGTAGAGGAGACATGAAGAAGAGGGGACACCTGTTGATGTTAAAAGAGGACATGAAGAAGAGGGGACACATGTTGATGTAGAAGAGACATGAAGAAGAGAGGACACATGTTGATGTAAGAAGAGACATGGAGAAGAGGGGACACATGTTGATGTAGAAGAGACGTGAAGAAGAGGGGACACATGTTGATGTAGAAGAGACATGAAAGAAGAGGGGACACATGTTGATGTGGAAGAGACGTGAAGAAGAGGGGACACATGTTGATGTAGAAGAGACATGAAGAAGAGGGGACACATGTTGATGTGGAGAGAGACATGAATAAAGAGGGGACCACATGTTGATGTAGAAGAGACATGGAGAAGAGGGGGACACATGTTGATGTAGAAAGAGGACATGGCGAAGAGGGGACACATGTTGATGTAGAAGAGACATGAGGGAAGAGGGGACACCATGTTGATGCAGAGGAGATGTGAAGAAGAGGGACACATGTTGATGTAGAAGAGACATTAAGAAGAGGGGACACATGTTGATGTAGAAGAGACATGAAGAAGAGGGGACACATGTTGATGTAGAAGAGACATGAAGAAGACGGGACACATGTTGATGTGGAAGAGACATGGAGAAGAGGGACACATGTTGATGTAGAAGAGACATGGAGAAGAGGGGACACATGTTGATGTAGAAGAGACATGAAGAAGAGGGGGACACATGTTGATGTAGAAGAGACATGGAGAAGAGGGGACACATGTTGATGTAGAAGAGACATGAAGAAGACGGGACACATGTTGATGTGGAAGAGACATGGAGTAAGAGGGGACACATGTTGATGTAGAAGAGACATGAAGAAGAGGGGACACATGTTGATGTAGAAGAGACATGAAGAAGAGGTGACACATGTTGATGTAGAAGAGGATTTGCGTAATAGGTGACCTTTAACTCTGAGCTCTCTAGCTCTGAGCTCCGCTGTCCCGCTCTGCGAAGTCGTCTCCTCGCTAGGTGCCAAGTGATTTTATCACTGGGAAAACAGTCTCCTTCCAATCTCAGCCCTCTCAGGAGCATATGAATACACTTTACACTCACACGAAGCAAAACAGGTAATCCGAGAGCTGGGCTGCAGGTAAAAGGCTGCAGTGTGTCAGCGCGTGGTGGTGTGTGTCAGCGTTGTGTGTGTCAGTGTGTATGTGTCAGTGTGTGTTCACGCTCATGGATACCTCTATGTGTCTGCACAGTATGCTTCACTTTCAATGCTGCACACACAGTTAGCACATGGCTAGATCTTGTGGAGAGACTTTGGGACTTATCCTTCATACATTGTTTTAATTTAACCTTTATTTATTTAAGGAGAGTCAACAGGGCGACCTCTTCTCCAGTGGCGCCCGTGTCACTTTCACACCGGGACACATGGAAGCTGCTCAATGCAACCAGAGCTTCCTGCTGTCAGACTAACATCAGGAGTCACACCTTGCTCAGGGTTTTAATGGGGGGGGGGGTGGTGTTACTTAATTTCACAGCAGGGTCAGGGATTTGAAACAAGCACTTTAGTGCATTATGCTGGTAATAGGGATGTAAGGGAGGGTTTACAAGACTTTCTATGATGAAAAAAAAAAAACGATTCAAAAAGGATTTTTAGCTGTGAATAAATCCATTGAATTGTAAACAAAGAAGACAAATAAATAAAATCGAGGGTCTTCCTCCAAACCTTTTTTAAATCAGTTGTTTACCAGTGAAGCATGATGTTAGGGACCATCTCAAAAATGGCATACAAAGTGAAAACATTTTGACAATTTGTATGTATTATTGCTTATAAAAACACTTTAAGCTAATTTTAATTTTGTTGTGTACTGTGGAATTATTATTATTATGTAATACAAGCTGTCATTTATTGTCATTTTTCAATTCACCTTTTCATTTTTTAACATTTAACCGATGTTAGGACTGAATTTTTTTACCTTAAACCTATTTTCATTTCTTATTGTTATAATTTTATCTAACTTATGTTATGGGTTTACTATGCAATATGTACCATGGGCCTGTTATAGATACTTTTTTTTTCGCATTTTTCACATTTGACAGTACATGACGAAACAATGTGCTGCTATGGATAATTTCTCCTCAACTTAAATTCGATTTTTCAATCCTAAACTTCACACCAACTATATTCCATCTGGCCTCCTCCATGATATGTCAAAACACTTAAATTATTAAAGAAAACATGGCTCAATAAAGTTGTGAGTTGTATTTTCCCAACTGCTTGAACCTCGTGTTCGGTCTCCATTATTCATTTCCACCCAGACCATAAACGCTTTCGCTGCTTAATTAATCATTAATACAACAAATCATGCTTTATTATTTTCGTTCACTTTGGTGTGGATAAGATGGAACTCGTGTAAATGGCGATAATGAAAGACGGAAGGAAAATCAAGCAGTTTATAAAATGATATTCTGTATTAGGCATCATCCAAATACAGATATGAATAGATATTTATTTAACAAATGAATAGATATTATCAGTAGCTTTGCATTACAGTAAGTGCATTATCCTGCTTACTTGTGCATTGAAATCTCTACAGACGTCGGTATGAATCACAGTTTTACATTCAGCAATGGCACAATCAATCCATAAAATCGCTGGCGTGTTTGTTTTAAGCACATAATGTGGAAAAGGAGCCCTCTGGACGCGTGCCACCGCTCCAACATGGAAACTTGTGTCCTGAAACATCGATCTGAACAAGGCGTGTCAAATGCCCTCTCCTCATCAACTGGTGTTTATTCAATTTCAAGATTTTCTTTTTTTACATTAATCCCCAGTCATACGTCTCCATGCTTCCCTCCTTCTTTCACCAGGGCTGTTTATTTTAGATTTTCTGAGGAAAAACCTGCAGTGAAATGAAAATAAAGGTAGCTTCGCACTCATAATATTTGGAGTGGAGGGCAATTTATTTTCCTTTTATTAAATGCTGATTAATATGCAGTGTTGGGGAGACTAATACCGCGGGTTTCATTTCCCCCGCATCCTGTGCTCTGCCTCAGAGGTGCAACTGGCCAGCAAACAAGCAGCAGATATGGACGTCTGGTTTGAATTAACGGAAATAAACTCTTTTCCAGCGTCTTTTCCTGTCTCTTCGGTCAGTTCCTTTTTTGTTTTGGAACTTGTAGTTGTCAAGATGAGGTGTGTTGTGTTTGAGGGCCAATGTGTTGTGAACCTATGCCGGGAACTTCTAGACCCTAATTAATCTAGTTGAATTCCTGGATTCAAATGTGTATGTGTGTTGTGTGTGTGTGTGTGTGTGGCCTAGCATTACTATACTTGTGGGGACCTAAATCTGTTTACACAGTCACGTGTGGGGACTCGCCTCCCTTATGGGGACAAATTGGAGGTCCCCATGAGGGGTATCATTAATTTTAGGGTGAAGACTTGGTTAGGATTAGGGTAAGGTTAAGGGTAAGGTTAAGGGTAAGGGTTAGGGTTAGGCATGTGTTGGTTATGGTTAAGGTTAGGATAAGTCTCCAGGAAATGCATGTAAGTCAATGTAATGTCCCCTGAAGTGATGTATACATGGTATATGTGTGTGTGTGTGTGGTGTGTGTAGATTCCTTTTAATTGACAATGATCATGTATCATCGTGACAGATGAAACATTGAAGCCAACAATGATGCCTCAGCAAGATTTAAAAGCACATTCCTCTGTTTTTATTTTATTTTCTGTAACGTACATCAAGTCGTGTGTGGGGGGAAATTGCATTCACTGTGAATTAGAACTCCTAAAAAGTTTGAAATGGCCAAAATAGTAATCTTGCACACAAATTACTATTCTATTCGTTCCAGGGTTTGACTTGATTAATTATTCGGAGAAGCCAACTGGCTGCTAACGTTGGTTATTTCTCGTTTAAAAACTCATTCATGTCAAGAGTAAAACCAGACACTCAGGTTAGACTAATATATTAGTTTGCCAATATATTGTCTGACGCTTTGCTTTTAATACAAATCTGACATCAGGCTGTTTGTGTCCTCCACCGTCCTTCACTGCGTCTGGTATGACGGATTCGAGGATATCAGTTTACAGCCTCGCGGTTGTGATGAAAACTGCTTCAGGTGTTTCTCAACCACACATTTATCAGTCTGGGGTTCAGTGGAGAGTCCCATGATGTTGTGCCGAGATCTTTTGATGAGAATAACATGCGAAGAGGTGACCTGGAATAAAACAGCAGCTCCTAACAGTATCCCATTAAAAAGACCCGATTGAAATGAAACTTGGTGTAAGGGTGTAGCATTGCATTTAAAGTGACAACCGATTACAATAGATTGTGGATCTGAAACAAGGGGCAAATACTATTAAATATGATTTGATGTATTTTTATATTTCCCCCTGTGGAAATGGCCTTAGAGCAGTTCTACACTTAGATTGTCCTTCTAGTTTCTTTGGTGGTTTTTGCAACCTTTAACCCCGCCTTGTTTTGTTTGAGTCTCAGTTCTCTTGAGCGTTTCTGACTGGAACAAGGAGTGGTTTTCAGTGAAGAAGTTATTTTAGAAATCTACCGTATCCTACCTCCACCAAAGAGTAGACAGACAAAGTTAGCCAATGGCACTTGAACATATTGGAGTGAATATTGAACTTTCATTCATCGTGTGTCCAGGACAAACAATTATTATCTTGTCCACTGAATGTGTAAAAAGTCAATCTATTTAAAAAGGTTTTTTGGGTTTTGGCTGCACCTATATCTGTATTATTCCTCGTTTAAACATCTTCTTGCCACTTCAACATTTCAGAATGATTGAGTATTACTCACACGGTTTCCAACAGTAAGGTGGTAATGCTTGCTGGTTGCATGCAAGGAAAACACCTCAGAGATGGGGACCTCGTGGGGAACTATGACTCACGTCGATCGGGGTAAGCAATGCGGGTCGAAGAGTCACGTGAAAGGCTGTCCTGGAACAACTCTGTAACCGTATATAACGTGCTGTTTAAACAGGCCTCTGAGAGATGCCCTCTCATTTCCTGCTGGAAAAGCTGATCAATCACGGCTCTCATCACCTTGGAGCCGGGGAGAAATAGAGATGTGGGCTGAATGGTTGGGGACGGAGTGAAAGGTGAGATAAGCGGAGACATGACAGGATTCGGTGGTCTTGTATTCAAGGCGTTTGTCTTTTATAAGGTCGATGAGGGCCTGAAACATCAAGAAGCATAACATTGTGAAGTCCATATTGAAGCCTTCATGAAGATATAACCCTATAGTTGAATGGCAGGTACAACACACTTTACAAACAGCACACAATACGTTTAAATACTTGTCTTATTGATCTTCTTATGGGTGGATAAGCAGAAAAACATGTTCTTACATTGAACGGTTTAACTTGAAGGACCACACGTATAGCTTCTAGATGGTCAATATGTCGTAAGAGGGAAAGATAAAAAGAAAGGAGGAAGAAGACATTGGAAGAGATCCGATGTTGGCTCTAAATCAAGAGTTCTCCGCTCCCTCCCTTCCCCAATTTGTCTCTTTGAGTGTTTTACAAGAGCTAGATGAATTGCGAGAGGTAGCGTCCATCTATCACTGCGAACAGAGGAATGTTCTGCTCTTAGTGCTCCTCCCGTCTCTCCTTCCCCCGGCACGGCACTTAAAACAACACATTGTGCCAGAAGCTCTTGATTTCCACTGCTTCAACACCATGTCGTTTTTCAGACGAGGTCTATCAGAAGCGTTTAGGCTGAAAGCAGAGCAGACCTCGGTAGCCAACTAGCCCCTGCCTTTTGACTCAGACCAAACTCAGCTCCAATTTGTGCAGACAGGGGCCAGCGAGTGTTTCTTTGAGTGTATTCTGATATGCTGGGTGTGTTGAAGAAGCACTGCAAAGGAACTTTATTGACGTTTTCTGGTTATGTCTGGAATGTTGCACAATTCAACAAAATGGACATCTGGTAAAGATTCATTTTGAAACCCATAATTTGAAAATATAATTAATAGAATGTTACTGGTATTTAGCAATGTCACATTACTGTTTGAGCTGTCATCAAAATGATAACACATGTAAGGTTGCACTATTATTGCACATTTCTTGAACCATTTCTTTCAATTCGGACGATAGTGGCTTCACTTTCAGTATAAGTCGTCGTAAATCTCGCGGTCAACCAAATCACCAACTTTTGGATTGATTGCAACCAATTCTTGATTTTTTGTTGTTGATGCCATTATCCATGGATCAAAAGCTCAGAAAAACAACATTCTTTGGGAAATGCGTCTTGTTTTTGCCTTCTACTTCGTGGGTTGTCTGGAAGGCAAAACAACTGTTTGTTTGTTTTCTGAAAAAATACGTTGACGTGCAAATAAATTGCAGAAAGAAGGAGATTATAAAGAAAATGGCTATGGTTTTATTTCTCAAAGTGCAACATCTGCTCCACATTGTCTCTTTCCCAACAGGAAACGTTTAGGTAGAGTATTTTGACTTAACCCTAACCTTAAAGGCACTGACACGCCAAGCCGATTTTGTCGACACGCCCTACTCAGATTGGTGTGTCCCGCACCGTCGTGTCTTTCAGCCTCGCCGACGCCTTTTCGGCCGAAAGGCAGTCGGCAAAATAAACCACTCTGATTGGCTGTTCAGCTTAGCAAATCAGTGCAGGAGAAGCGAAACGGAAGTGAGGGACCCAAACAAACTACTAAGAAGGCAAAACTGAGATTTCATTGAACTCCAGCTCTCAACACAGGTTCGGGAAAGCCCCATGAGCTCCTCTCGATTATCGCGCAGTCTGTCTTCCGGTTGTTGCCTCTTTTGAATGACGAATACACACTACCGCCGCCTGCTGGTAAGGAGAGTTATTGCCACTCACGCATGCAGTTCGTACGTGCTTCTTGGCCGTCGGCTGAAGTCTTTGCGGTGTGTTCCAGTGCGACACATGGCCAAAACAGTCGGGGTCCGTCTGTGTCAGTTCTTTGGTGTCAGTGTCCGGGCCTTAACCCTAACTCGTTTACAGTTTAATTTTACTAAACATTTTGTTTAGCTTGAATCAGTTTTACAAGACTGTCTGAACAAATGCATGAAGTCATATCCTTCAGATGACTAAGATTTATATCTAGCTAACGAATGTTTAGCACTAAAGGTCAAACACAAAGCTAAAACTATACTGTACTATTTAGCATGAAGGTTGCTTTTAGGATTCATGCACTGAGTCGGCCAATCCCTCGTTAACTCGCCACGTCCTGTTGAAAGAAAAGAAAAAATCTGTGAAATGAATCCCCATTATAGCTCCATGTATTATAGCAGACTTTACTTTTATGAGCTTTTAACAAGTTTCCCAGGGGTTGCAATAATTTCTGTGGTTTATTTTCGGAACATTGACTTTTTCTTCTCCTTAAACGATCAGTTTGGGCCTTTCGCTCTGCAGCCACCTCAATGCAGCTTCACACTCCTTCTTTGGGTCACTTTACTGTACTTGGATAGCATACGTCAATCCCCACATTTCCACAATCCCAAATCCAAGTCGCCTCTTAGGGTTATTGCAGCTTGATTGACATTCAGTATGTAAAGAGTAATAATAACCAGGAGCGGCATGGCGGAGGGCAACATTTCCCAAAAGTTTCAAACACGTGTAAGTCAGTATGTTTGTAAGTGCATACCTTTGTCAGCCACAACATCTTGTGCCCCATGTTCTGGCAACAAAGCATGATTCCTCTGTCCTCTGTCTGGCTGTCATTTCACAAAGCCAGAAAGATTACTAGAAATCACTAGGGCTGTCCCAAATACAATTTTTCGGGCTCCGGTCATTCGGTAGTAATCAGCGCGGGGGGGTGCGTAGTAATCAGCAGCGAACCGCTTCAACACGTGTATTTTGGCGTATTCACGGCATTTTTTTTGTTATTCTACAGTATTGTTGTTTTATAGTTATTTGTTCATGTAACCCAATTTGTGTTCTTTGAAATTGAAAAGGATATCGCATTGTGTGTGTTACTTTCGTTGCAGTTGTATATGTCTTAAGTGTAATTTGGCTTTCTATTTGTATGGACACTTTTATTTTGAAGGAGTTAGCGCAGTTGACAGGAAGTTGTTGTTGCTATGGAAGCAACGTTACGGAGATTAATGGAGAAAAATGTCATATCTACATATAAAGACGGAGAAAGTAAACGATAGCGTTTATGATTAAGTGTTAGCACCTCCCGAACGAAAGGCACAAGCTCTTACGTTGATATTGGAGATTGGAGAAAAACGAATATCCCATTAACGAATTTGAAACCCGAATAGTACTCCAACGAACGAATATTCAGATATTCGGGTACAGCTCTAGAAATCACATCCATATGTGGAAAACAAATGAGAGAGGGTGAGGATGGTGTTAAACACGACTTCCAGCCTCAGCCGCAAGAGCTGCTTGGTTTGGTTTTTCCATTTGCAGATAAGACATTGTTGCCCCACATTTCTTTCCCAATTCCTATCTCCACCCGCCATGCTTTCGTCCCATTCGTATATTCCCAGCATGCGTGCGACCCCCCTACCCTCTCGTTTCTCTCCCTTCCCTCATCATCCTGCAAGTTTTCACATTCCTTCAGCTCCCCTCTTCCCGTCTGTTCCTCCATCCATCTGGGCTCTGCGTCATGTCGTTATTGTGCGAGTCTGAGCAGTTTGTCTGACAGCCAAAGTGTAACGCTACACCTCTGACCCGGGAGAGTCAGCAGTCTGTAGTTTTAGTTAGAGAAACATTTCTAAAAGCTGCTGTGCTGAGTTAGTCAGAGAGCAAATGAGCTCTTTGGCGAGGGCCATAGTCAACGCACGTCCTTCAGCAAGATATGTTTTGGCAACTGAATTTCATTTAGTCTTACCTTTAATGAAAAGGCGTATTGGTTCTAACGAGCTTGAGTCATAGTACAGGCATATCTGGGATTTCTTATTGAACAGAACTTGTCTTTCAAGTTACACACGGAGAATGTTGTTTCAAAGCTACAAATAAAATTAGGTTTATTTTACAGAAATACATCCTGTTTCTCTTTTCAGACGAGGAAACATTTGATATGTTAACCTTGCCCCCATCTACATCTCTGACCTCCTTCAGGAGTACACCCCCTCCCGCACCCTCTGCTCTTCGTCCGTAGGACTTCTCACCGTCCCAAGCTATCGCCTCAAAACCATGGGTGCTCGAGCTTTCAGCTGCTCGGCTCCCAGACTCTGGAACACCCTGCCACGACACATCCGACAGTCTGATTCCATAACAACATTCAAAACCCAACTCAAAACCCACCTGTTCAAACTGGCATTTTCCCTATAATCTGTACCCTGTGTCCTTTTGTGTCCTTTTGTAGTCAATTTCCTGTTGTTTGTCTTGTCTTACCCCGGCTGATACTTCACTAAATACACTGTTTTAATTTGTAAGGTTGTAAATGTAAATTGTAAATCTGTAACCCTGTAAGGTGTCCTTGGGTGTTTTGAAAGGCGCCCCACAAAATAAATGTATTATTATTTTTATTATTATATCTGCAACGTTTTTACTTAGATTATATTATACCTGCTATACATGAATGCCTCTGCCCAGTGCCTAAAGAGCGTGGATACTGTGTACCATTGTGCCTCACGATTTATCACTGGGTGTGGATATCGAGTACACCACTGCACTTTATATGCTGCTGCTAATTGGCCATCTTTGTCTTTCCCATTGGTTGGGTTTTATTTATAAACCTCTGCTTGGGTTGGTTCCCTCCTACATTTAAGCAATAGCTCACGACAGGCCGTGGTATACGCTCATTATATCACAGCTAAGGGGCGTGGTTCGGCCCGACGCGAGCCCAACGGTATACTGTTTTTCTCAGACGCGGAGGGATACTGACTTGTTGTGAAAAGTAACTTACAATTCTACCCGTGGTATACGCTCAGTATATCACGGCTAAGAACCAATCAGATTGCTTGATTTGATTTGTCCGTTTTATAATTGCACATATATGTGTCAAAGAGAAAGTCGATATGGCCTGCGCTCCCAAGATGGTATTCAGATGCTGGTTCCTACAGTGAGAACACAACTGGGTGAAACAGCTTTTAAACATGCGGCCCGACAGCTTGGAACAATGTGCAGAAGGAGCTGAAACTCTCAGATGTCATCACTATGGCGTCCATCTTAAAGGACAGAGAACACGACACCATTGGTCGATGTGAGTGCTCGTATATCCTAACATCGTTTTAAATGTTGCCAGTTTTGAATGATTTTAATAGTTTGTTTTACTTCGCATGTTGACTGGCTAACGCGCCATTTTATTTGTGTTTTACAGCTGTATTCGTCCGCCTGTCATGTCTGTGTTTTATCTGTTGTAACTTCGCACATGCTGCCCTTCTTGGCCAGGGCTCAATGAGTCTTTACCTGGTTAAATAAAGGATATATATAGTTATGGGTAATAGTTGTTGGAGCAAAGCTGAATGTTCTTGCACCCTTTCCTGAAGTATACTGCGATCAATCAGAAGCTCGTGACTGTAACCAATACTATCATGATGGTATGTAGGCGTATGCGTCTGCATGATGGCGATGCGTCTGCATGATGGCGTATGCGTCTGCATGATGGCGTATGCGTCTGCATGATGGCGTATGTGTCTGCATGATGGCGTATGCGTCTGCATGATGGCGTATGTGTCTGCATGATGGCGTATGCGTCTGCATGATGGCGTATGTCTGCATGATGGCGTATGCATCTGCATGATGGCGTATGCGTCTGCATGATGGCGTATGCGTCTGCATGATGGCGTATGCGTCTGCATGATGGCGTATGTGTCTGCATGATGGCGTATGCGTCTGCATGATGGCGTATGCGTCTGCATGATGGCGTATGCGTCTGCATGATGGTGTATGCGTCTGCATGATGGCGTATGCGTCTGCATGATGGCGTGCTTTCTTCTGTGTGTTGTCTGATGTTTGGTCGCCACTTGTGACTTATCAAATCGTCCAACAGGTTATGTTTTTCAAACTTGTTTCCATAATCTCTGATGGCCAAATCGTAATGTAACCAGAAGACATTTGACTTCTTTCAACATCTTTCTCCTTTTAAGATATTTTCTATCACAACAAGACCATTACATTATTATTATTATATTATTATTATTATTATTATTATTATATTATATTATTATATACTTATTCTTTATTCTACAGAGCATGACTTTCACAATGTCCTCCTCATGTCACTCGCATGGTAACTAGGCTTGGAAAACTCGGTGTACTCCACTTTGCAAACATTTATTATAAGACATGAACCAAATGGATACTTTATGACTCAAATCCAGAGCTCGTATCTTGGAAGGTCTTATTCACTTCAGAGGAAATTGACTCAGCAGGCTGCACACACGCACCCCCCTCTGAGTGTGTGTCCCCGTGCACCCTCAGCAGGCTGCACACACGCACCCCCTCTCTGAGTGTTTGTCCCCGTGCACCCTCAGCAGGCTGCACACACGCACCCCCTCTCTGAGTGTTTGTCCCCGTGCACCGGCCAATTCCTTCCCCAAAATAAAGTGCTGCAAATGCCGGTGTCTCAATCAGAACTTTGAAGGACAGGATGCGTTGTACTCGGTCTAATGTGTGTGTAGTGTGTGTCTACAGGATCAGAGTGCTGAGCACTGCCTCCTGCTGAGCACTCTCGCCTCTCTGCCAATCAGATTCCTCTCATCCTGAGCCAATCACAGTCCTTAGTCATTTCCTGAGAGGCACTGGTGGCGTTAATGGTGCATTTGTGGATATCATTTGGCGGCATGATTGCACAAGTAATCCTGAAGCATGCAGCGAGACAAACATGTCCAGCAGTGCGCCTAGTTTCTCTCTGCAATCACATGCAGTCCTTCAAAGGACACCTATTACGCAACATCCACTTCTCCATGTCTCTTCTACATCAACATGTGTCCCCTCTTCTTCATGTCTCTTCTACATCAACATGTGTCCCCTATTCTTCATGTCTCTTCTACATCAACATGTGTTTTTCATGTCTCTTACATCAAAGTCCCCCTCTTCTTCATGTCTCTTCTACATCAACATGTGTCCCCTCTTCTTCATGTCTCTTCTACATCAACACGTGTCCCCTCTTCTTCATGTCTCTTCTACATCAACATGTGTCCCCTCTTCTTCATGTCTCTTCTACATCAACATGTGTCCCCTCTTCTTCATGTCTCTTCTACATCAACATGTGTCCCTCTTCTTCATGTCTCTTCTACATCAACATGTGTCCTCCTTCTTCATGTCTCTTCTACATCAACATGTGTCCCTCTCTTCTTCATGTCTCTTCTACATCAACATGTGTCCCCTCTTCTTCATGTCTCTTCTACATCAACATGTGTCCCCTCTTCTTCATGTCTCTTCTACATCAACATGTGTCCCCTCTTCTTCATGTCTCTTCTACATCAACATGTGTCCCCTCTTCTTCATGTCTCTTCTACATCAACATGTGTCCTCTTCTTCATGTCTCTTCTACATCAACATGTGTCCCCTCTTCTCATGTCTCTCTACATCAACATGTGTCCCCTCTTCTTCATGTCTCTTCTACATCAACATGTGACCCCTCTTCTTCATGTCTCTTCTACATCAACATGTGTCCCCTCTTCTTCATGTCTCTTCTACATCAACATGTGTCCCCTCTTCTTCATGTCTCTTCTACATCAACATGTGTCCCCTCTTCTTCATGTCTCTTCGACATCACCATGTGTCCCCTCTTCTTCATGTCTCTTCTACATCAACATGTGTCCCCTCTTCTTCATGTCTCTTCTACATCAACATGTGTCCCCTCTTCTTCATGTCTCTTCTTCATCAACATGTGTCCCTCTTCTTGTCTCTTCTACATCAACATGTGTCCCCTCTTCTTCATGTCATCACAACATGTGTCCCCTCTTCTTCATGTCTTCTTCATCACATGTGTCCCCTCTTCATTATGTGTCTCTTCATCTCTACATCAACATGTGTCCCCTCTGTAGAAAGAGACTCTGAAAGTTTCAGGAACAAAGATTCTCTCTCTTTTTGATCCATTTCTATAAAAACCTGTCTGAAAATGAGCTGATCAGATTTTGGCCACTTTATGATGTCATAACGATGTGTTGTCTTGTGTAACCATTAGCCAATCAGCAACAAGGTAACCCCCCCCCCCCTTATCTATAGGCTCAGAACAGTCTCATAATACACACATGCGCACAGAAGGATTCAAACTTGTATTTCCGGATCCACACTTGTGTTTTTCAATGCACACACACGTGTTCCGTTTCATATACATGTAAATAAAATCCAAATACAGAAAAAAGTTTTACATATGTATTTGTGATCCTCACATATTTGTTTTCCATTTAAAACCTCTGCACCTGCAAACACAAACAGCTTTCTGTGCACGGATCGCTGTGCATGTGTGGGTTTTTTGAAACTCCCCTGACGTCAGCCAATTCGTACTTGTAATTATTTCTATCTATAGCCAATCAGATGTCTCCTCAATTCTAAGCCAATCACATGAGCGCGCCCCCACGAGGGTAGATTTCTTGCGTTCATGACGTAACGCTTCATGTACGCATTTTGCGCTGTCCGGAGCTGACAGCTCCATGGAGCCTGCCTGCAGGCGCTAATCTCAGGACACCTCCACTCTCAGTACAGCGCCACTTTCCGAACAGGAAATGCACGCAAATACAAGCCTTTATATTATTAAGGTACAGCGCCACTTTCCGAACCATTGATGAATGCTTGTGTGTTCACAAAGACGGCAGGCAAAACCGTTTTAAATGTGTGTTTCCTGTATGGCGAATCAGCTGCTTTATTTATGTCCGTATGAAGTTGTTGTGAGTGTGGAGGGAGCAGCTACAGGTTAGCTTAGCCTAATCGATCAGTGCACTACGAAGCCAGTGCTGGACAGTGAACTGTTAACGGGGGGAGCCCCGCCGGTCATTATCGGCCGATATTCACTCTGAATAGTTTGATCGGTGCTCTCTATAAAGGCCGATCAGGAGAGCTGGATCTGATCGATATGGACATAAACGCGAGTGAAGTGTAACCGGACGCGAGAGAGAGATCAGATCAGCTGCTGAGTCTGATGGAGACACGCTGCTCTGCATAATCACCTGAAGCTCCGCCCTCTGTTTAGCGAGCTGACCGGACTGCGCAAAATGCGTATATGAAGTAATCTTACCCTCGTGGGGGCGCGCTCATGTGATTGGCTATAGATAGAAAAATTACAAGTACGAATCGGCTGACCCTCAGGGGAGTCTCAAAAAACCCACACACAAATGCAAAGCGATCCGTGCACAGGAAGCGGTATGTGTTTGCAGGTTCAGGGGAATTGAACGGGAAACTAATATGTGAGGATCACAAATACATATGTAAAACTTTTTTCTGTATTTGGATTTTATTTACATGTATATGAAACGGAACACGTGTGTGTGCATTGAAAACACAAGTGTGGATCCGGAAATACAAGTTTGAATCCTTCTGTGTTATCCTGAATCTCCTCCTAGAGCTCCATTGAGTTCTTTGTAACCAAATGTCTCTCAGAGGGGCGTGGGGAGGGGCTCCTTTTTTTCATCGAAAGTAACAGACAGAGAATCAGCACTTTGGAAACAGGGCTGAAACAGAGGGGATTATGGGTAATGCTGCAATGATCTGTTTGGTGTTTCAGCCAATCAGAGACAGGCCTTTAAGTTCCGGTGCAGATGTAACACACTCGTACACACAGTTAGATGGAAGTTAGTGGAGACACCAGCAGCCAGTAAGAATCCTGCACTGCTTCAGCGTGCCAAAGCTGCCTCGCCAAGACGTAATTGGTTCCATATAATATAATATATTACACAGCCATTCCTCTCTGTCTCTCTGTCACTATGTCTCTCCGACACTCTTTCATTGGGCGGCTCTCTTTCTCTGATTATCACCTCCTTCTCTTTGGCATTGTCCTTTTAACCCTGCATTTACTTATCCAATGATTGAATACTATCTCCGCCAATCTAGTAGGTGTGTGATATCTGTTATTTGTAATAAAAACAAGTCCCGTCAGGTTTTTCCATTTCCACACCCACTCCTCCTTGCTTCTCCACCACAGTCTGAGCAAGCTATTCTGTCAAACATAACCGTTTTACCGAATATTCAGACGTTCAGCACGGATATACTGAATGGGCAATTTCGTCTTCAGAGTGCTCCTGCATTAGTTTAGGTTTTTAGGGTTTGGCGCGCGTTTATTTTTCCTCTCCTGTGGTGAGGTGCATATGCTATAGAGCAGCTCCCCCCGGTCCATTCGTGTGGTTCTGTTTCTGTCCCATAAATAAAAGCGAACCGAACTGGGGCTCGGCTCTGGTACCAGATGTCTGGGTTCTTAACTTTCGTGGCAGTGGAAGAAAGAAAAAAATCGACAGCAAAAACTAACAGGTGATGGAAGAATAAAATCCAATGAATTTCAGTCCAACAACCACTCGGTTTTGAGTTGTTTTTTCGCCTTTTTTGGTTCTGGACTAGACTGCAGAAGCTTTGGTTTTGTGGGTCGTCATCTCGAGTGCTCCACAAAACCACGCGGTGGAACAATGACGGAAATCACCCCTCTGCCTCGGAGATTCTCGTGCCAAAGCAGGTGTCCGGGCTCCGCTTTCATGGCTTTTCTGGTTGATACAGATTGGTCCTGGATTAAATTCCGACACCGCGTGCTAGATTAAATTCCAGGACCGTGTGCTAGATTATATCCTGGGACTCGGTTTGGGGTCGCGGTTGCGGGTTGCGCTCTGGGAGGAGATTTCGCCTCGATACGTTTTACTCCATCAAACTCTCAGACCTCAGATATTCTGTCGGCAATTCAACAAATTCGCTTCGGCGTGGCGAGATACAAGAAGGGCAACAGGAGGTGAAGAAGAAAAGTGGAGGTGTGTCAGCAGTTCTGCACGAGGAACCTTGAGAGGACATTTGGGTGATGGATTTGACGGTGGGGAGGAAATGAAAAGAGAAGGTGTGAGTCAGCAGCTAGATGGAGAAAGAATCAGAAAGTGATGAAGAGGTGCGAGGAGTGAAGATGATGGGAACCCAAGTCGGTAGTGGTGCAGATTTTGCGTCAAAAGCGTGTGGAAATATTTGCAATGGATCGTGGGTATTGTTGGTTGGACCTGCAACGACCACTGGAATAAATGACTAATGTTCACAACTGGCATCCAAAAGCTTTTTTTCTCAACAAAGGATCAATTACATTTTTGAGCTGAAGCCACATCCCCTCGGCTCTTTGGTGCTTTTGGTGTTTTACTGCTCATTGTTTTGGCTTTATGCCTCCAACTTTACTTCAGTTGGCTCTCTATCCCACCAAACGTGTTCCCGGGGGCAACAGGCAACTTGTTTTAGTAAAAAACGGTACTTACTATGTCTTTATTAGGATCCCCATTAGCACTAGCATGAGCATTGGCTATTCTTCCTGGGTCCTCACACACTCAAAACATACAACAAAATTAAAACAAAAAAAACAGCTCATAATTTCATGCTATTTACAGTGAAATGAAGTGAAACTAAAATGGCCATCCAAGTATCTACTAACCATGAAACAGTCCGGCACATGACCCACTGTGGTTCTACTTTGTTCGGATTACACTAACGAGATATAACTTGGTAACGGGTGAGCTTCAGAGCTGCTGATGTCCATAGTAACTGGCTTTAAACAGAAGTCATAGTGGTGTCAATCTTCTCAAACTATTCTCCGCCAGAAGATTAATATTGTATTTTACAAAATATTGAACTATTGATTCAAAGATAGTGTTACGTTTTTGTGAGGAATGCTCGAGGTGAAGATCCAGAACAAACACATTGACAACGACTTGACGTCCATTTGCTCTCACACTTTTCCTAGACATCGAAATGTTGTCGTTCGGTGGGGGCGAAGTCGATAGGGACTTAGCTTGGCAACTGGAAGGTCACCAGTTCAAGTCCCGGCAAGACCAAGTGCTACCGAGGTGTCCCTGAGCAAGGCACCGTTCCCCACACTGCTCCCCGGGCACCGTTCAAAATGGCGGCACACTGCTCCTAACACTAGGATGGGTCGAATGCAGAGAAACAACTTCCCCACGGGGATTAATAAAAGTCCATCGTTCCTCATCTTCCTTTCATCGCCTGATTTGATCCAAACACACTGAAGGCTTTCCTCCCCGATGTGATAACATTTCGTTTTTTCCATTTTAAAATGTTTGCATACCTTTTCTTCGTTTCACACCACACTCTTTTTCAACTTCAAAATTGCATCTCTGAATAATCCCACTCTGACAGAAGTCCCATTCCATTGTGTGTATATCACCCGCGCACGCTTTGAGAGTCGTCTGAGGCTCGCGGCTCAGTTCCCAAGAGTCTGCTCGTGAAACTCGTTCACACTGACAGACTTTGTCCCTCCTACAGAGGACCCGCGGAGCGTCAGTGTCACATGCATGAGGTTGGCCACATCATATGGTGTGTCACTCACTGTGGGATGGCCATATGGACCGCAGGGATGCTATGGACGATAACAGAGATGTTGAGAATATTGTCATAAAGACATATGGAACAAAGTTATTTACTTTGTTGTTTTATCTTTGGACATTTTTTTTAGAAAAGTTGTCAGTATGACGAGTTTGCATTTTTAAGTGTTGCTTTAAAGGTCTCCTATATACTGTTTTTCATCAATATATCCCAGGTCTCAGATATATCCAGAACCTGTCTCTGATTGGCTGAAACAGCAAACAGGTCATTGCAGCATTACCCATAATCCCCTCTGTTTCAGCCCTGTTTCCAAAGTGCTGATTCTCTGTCTGTTACTTTAGATGAAGACAAGGAGCCCCTCCCCACGCCCCTCTGAGAGACATCTGGTTACAAAGAACTCAATGGTGCTCTAGGATGAGATTCAGGTGATAAGGGGAGGGGGGGGTTACCTTGGTGCTGATTGGCTAATGGTTACACAAGACAACACATCGTTATGACTTCACAAAGTGGCCAAAATCTGATCAGCTCATTTTCAGACAGGTTTTTATAGAAATGGATCAAAAAGAGAGAGAATCTTTGTTCCTGAAGCTTTCAGAGTCTCTTTCCACAGAGGGGACACATGTTGATGTAGAAGAGACATGAAGAAGAGGGGACACATGTTGATGTAGAAGAGACATGGAGAAGAGGGGACACATGTTGATGTAGAAGAGACATGAAGAAGAGGGGACACATGTTGATGTAGAAGAGACATGGAGAAGAGAGGACACGTGTTGATGTAGAAGAGACATGGAGAAGAGGGGACACATGTTGATGTAGAAGACATGGAGAAGAGGGGACACTGTTGATGTAGAAGAGACATGAAGAAGAGGGGACACATGTTGATGTAGAAGAGACATGAAGAAGAGGGGACACATGTTGATGTAGAAGAGACATGAAGAAGAGGGGACACATGTTGATGTAGAAGAGACATGGAGAAGAGGGGACACATGTTGATGTAGAAGAGACATGAAGAAGAGGGACACATGTTGATGTAGAAGAGACATGAAGAGAGGGGACACGTGTTGATGTAGAAGAGACATGAGAAGAGGGGACACGTGTTGATGTAGAAGAGACATGAAGAAGAGGGGACACATGGTGATGTAGAAGAGACATGAAGAAGAGGGGACACATGGTGATGTAGAAGAGACATGAAGAAGAGGGGACACATGCTGATGTAGAAGAGACATGAAGAAGAGGGACACGTGTTGATGTAGAAGAGACATGAAGAAGAGGGGGACACATGGTGATGTAGAAGAGACATGAAGAAGAGGGGACACATGCTGATGTAGAAGAGACATGGAGAAGGGGATTTTAAATAATAGGTGACCTTTAAGTGTTGTTTGTTACAAGAGACCTCTGTAAACACATCCCCTCCCTTTGGTCCTCCTCGTCTGTCCGTCACGAGTGACTGTATCTCTCTGAGCCTGAAGCACCTGCTGCTCTGTCTGAACCCGACGATGATGACGGCTCTTTCATTAAAAGTGGCCTGTTGCTCTTGAACTTGACCCGGTCAGATCAGACGGCACGATGCAAGCTGTGGATCGGAGAGGATGACTGGGGAGCAGAGATGAGACCAGAGACACACAGCCATTTGTAATTGGATAAAGAAAAAGTGCATGAAACCATTAGAAACAAACGTCTTGTGGAATTAGAGTTTTTCTTCTCCTTAAATATGTACGACATTACATTATCAGCCTGTGTATAAATTGGCAACTGTAAAAATACTCCAGCAGTCAAATTCCCACATATATAATAAGCCTCTTAACAATCCTATTCCTGCACCGGCAAATTACACTGAACAAAAATAAACGCAACACTTTTGTTTTTGCTCCCATTTTTCATGAGATGAACTCAAAGATCTAAAACATTTTCTATTTCTCTCAAATATTGTTCACAAATCTGAAAAAGTCTGTGATAGTGAGCACTTCTCCTTTGCCGAGATAATCCATCCCACCTCACAGGTGTGGCATATCAAGATGCTGAATAGACAGCATGATTATTGCACAGGTGTGCTTTAGGCTGGCCACCATAAAAGGCCACTCTGAAACGTGCAGTTTTGCTTTATTGGGGGGGTCTGGGGGGGTCCGAAAACCAGGCAGTATCTGGTGTGAGGGTAGGGGGGTAGGGGTAGGGGAGGGGTAGGGGTAGGGGTAGGGGTAGGGGTAGGGGTAGGGTAGGGGTAGGGTTAGGGTTAGGGTTAGGGTTAGGGTTAGGGTTGGGTAATGTTGTGAATCGAGTGGCCTGTGTTCGTCGTCCATTACATACGCCTGCCCATACCATAACCCCAGCACCACCATGGGCCACTCGATTCATGGTTATTTTGTGTTTATAAAAATGTGTTTATATCTTTGAGTTTCTCATGAAAATGGGAGCAAAAACAAAAGTGTTGCGTTTATATTTTTGTTCAGTGTAGAACAAACTTGATAAATAAAACATCATTTGTAAATGTCACTACTCTCACTATGACAGTCCAGCTAAGTTAGATCCCTTCACTGCACACCGAAAAAGTGATATGGACTAGTGGTTTATTCAAATTGTTAGTGCAATATACGGTTAATGCAAAATCTGTGTTAAGATACCATTCTGAATAAAGTTGTGTCGAGCTGGAGAGATATATGTTCCAATCTGTGGCATCCACATTGTATTCAACAGGCTTAACGAAACATGTGGGTTTGGTACGGTGCCTCTTTAGATATCACTTTAACATAGATTTGTAACGATAATTAAATTAATGATCCATAAAACACCAACTCGTCAACCACATCGCTATGGCAATATCCGTCTAAATAAATCCTGCAGCCCCTCTGCATACCTGTCCGTGTGTGAGAGCTACACAAGCAAACTCTGAGACGGAGATATTTTGGATCTGCAGAATGAGAAGGCGTTGCGCACGACTGCTGGGTGGCAGACTATACTTAGACTGCGGCATTGTGGGTAGCATTTTATCACTGTGGCTTCCATGCTGGTGAGTCCTGGCCTCACATGAAGCTGCATATGACCTGTGAAGCTCAGCGTGTGTGTGTGTGTGTGTGTGTGTGTGTGTGTGTGTGTGTGTGTGTATACAGGTTGCTGTGCGTAGGTTTGAAGAGACGCCTGATTTAGAAAAACACAACAACGTTCTGTCTGGATGCTGTTTTTGGATGTGTGTTTTTCTTTGTTTCTGACACTGCACATTCCTGCAGGATAACTGGTTTTAACCGGTTGTTATTATGCAGTATTGTGTTTCAGATTCTCTCGCCCTGTGCTCGCTCAAGAATCTGATCCCAAAACACAAGTCTGGAAATAAAACGGTGCTCGATACCAACTGCTCAACGAGTTTCCTGGAGATTATGTAATAGAAAATGCTGAATTGGTTGTTATTGCTCCAAGTTGGGAGCACCTTAGTAATGTAAAAAAAGCGAGCTTCCCTTTATATCCCCTCCAGCATATTACAGTGGGTCGCTACGACAACAGCAGTAATGTCAACAGGGGCTGAAACAGTAATAAAGACTTAATTATAGTTTATATTATGAACATTAAAGGGATATTTCACCCCAAAATCAAAAGTACTTTTTCTCACTGTACCTGTTGTGATTTTTTGATGTGAGTCTCTGATCTTAATTTCCCATTTGTGCATATACTGTATGTGGACGAAATGGTAATATAGAAAGTACAAAAAAAATTACTTAAGTGTCTTTTAATGCCAACAATATTGTATTTTTAGTTAAGATTTTGAATGCAGGACATTTTCTTTTTCTCCTTTACTAAAGTACAGATCTAAGTACTTTCTCCACCACTGCTTATTTGTCTTTAAAGAGGAGTAGATTTACAATGTACATCAGTTGTTTCACCTCCGCATTGATCAGACACCAACAGAACACGTGCTTGTTAATAATCTTTCTTTAAATCAGTTAAACATAATTTGTGCATCGAAACAATGATTTTAGCCTGGAGAATGTCTCCAGTGCGTCACTTCAGTCATTTGATCTCAGTCCTGTCTTCCTGCCACACACACACACCACACACACAACACACACACACACACACACACACACCACACACACACACACACACACTTCCCCCCTACCACCATATTGCCTAAGGTGCCAGTCAAAGTGGTGCTGAGGGACCACACAGGGAGTCGGGGTTTTAAAGAAGAGCGATAGGGGGGAGACATCGGCAGCGAAACCGTGACTCAGGATGTGATGAGTCAGCAGTGTTGTGTGTGTGTGTGTGTGTTGTGTGTGTGTGTGTTGTGTGTGTGTGTTGTGTGTGTGTGATGATGGCTCTCAGATCAGCAGACAGCGCTGTAACCCTCTGCAACAGAGAGCCGGCTGTGAGCACGGACCAAAGCTGTTTCCAACACTTCTCTTCCGCTCGATTTCCACTCAATAAAAGCCTGTTGATGTAACATCAGCATCGGAGCCAGTTAATCCGTCGGGCTGGAGGTCTGCACGAGATGGGATTATTCTGACTCGCAAGCGGTTCTACGACTTTTCTATGTCCAGGTTTAAACGTGATAGAAAAAGTACTCGGATCCTAGAAATACCCCTTTACAAACAGTCCTGTGTTCAATAAGTAACTAAACTCCAGAAGTTATCATCAGCCAAAGTTTCGGTGTCAAAATAAAAGTATCGAGATTGGCTTTTCCAAGTGTTTTCGTCTTTTCTTTAAGGTTATAACTCATCAATCTGGAACAGGGTTTGGATACTTTCTGTACTACTGAGTCAATATGTATAGGTATACCATATCAACACATCATATTATTTAAGTAGTAAATATACAAGACACAACCAACGTCAAATAAATATAGTGGAGTAGAAGTACAGTGTTTGTCTCTGAAATGTAGCCGAGTAGAAGTATACAGTGGCAGAAATACTTAAATAAAGTACAAGTACCTCAAAATTATACGTAGGTACAGTACATAATGAATGTACTTTAGTTACCACTAGTGCTGTGTACCTGGACTCACATTCAGGTGCAGGTCCGGACTTATAAATCCGGACCTGAACCTGAACCCTTGGCTTGTGTCAAGTTGTGTGAGTAACTAAAGTGAACTTATTGTGAGCTAATTATCAATTGAAAATTAACTCATAATCAACTCAAATTCAAACTCAAATTCAAACTCATCAGGTTTATTGTGCTCCCTTCCAACTTCCTACATTTCTCTACAAAGTACTAATGTAAAAACTAATTTGTTTGCCACTTAGTCTACAAATGACTTATGACAGCAACTACAGTGAACTACTACAAAGTTCAAACATTTATTTCATTTACCAAACTAAAGTAACAAACAGTCCCTGAGCTGACTGAGCCTAAATCCCTAAAACGTTGCTGAAAGGTAGAGTGTAGAGTAGACTATACGCATTACACTGTTACACACCTACTATACAGTATACACTGTAGTGGCTGTACAGTCAGAGTGCACTGTACTGTCTGTACACCATGTCTTTTCTACAACTCTACATGTGTACATGATACAGTACTACATACATAGTGATGTACATACTGTTAGAAATTAAAATCAATGTTGATATGGCGTAATTTTGAATTAAATACACTATTTAATTTAAATCAGTTTTATTCTGAAAAAACCGGAAGTTCACACTATTAACTTAATACTTTTATTCTGAAAATTATTCACTTCCGGTTAGCATTAGCATGTGGCGAAATGCTACGTTTTCAAACCGTGAGTCGAAGGTGAAAGGACATGTGATGTTGTACACTGAGCACACTGGGATTAGCACTCATTTATTGACGCTGAATAACGTTTATCAGGGAATGTTTAAATAACCACAGACACCAGAATATACGTAAGTGCTAGTTTTTTTGCGAGTCCAAGTACCGGTTCCCGACGTTCCGGTTTTAACCGGACTTGAACCGAAACTTTTTACAAGTCCAGTACCGGTTCGGCGTACCGGTACGCAGCACTAGTTACCACTAGAGCAAAGGTATCATATTCATTAACTTCAATAGAAAAATGAACAAAGGATGATATTTTAATATTTATATGAATAAAATAACTGCTAGTCAGAAAAAACGTTGAATTTATACAAATACAATTGTAAGTGTTTTACCTCCCAAATCTATGGAGGTCAGGTATTCAGTGGCAGAAACTGTTAATACTCAAGTAAAGTACAAGTACATCAACATTTCACTCAAGTACAGAGTATAAGTACTTAGTTACTTTCAACCCCTGATGTTTACACAGTTGTAATTGGAGCGCAGGTACGCACAGTGTGTCGTTTTGTCCTAATCTCCTCCTGGGCAATTCATCAAAAAAAAAAAAAAGAGTCCCAATTACACCGCCATACGACACACACGCACACACACACACACCACACACACACACACACACACACACACACACACACACACGCACACGCACGCACACACACACACCACACACACACACACACACACCACACACACACTACCAAACATGTCCAAATCCATCCTGTGCCGGACAGATACCAGGACCTCCACGGGCGTGTGTTTCCAGAGGAGATGTGACCTTAATTGCTTAAGTCTTAAATTATCTTTAATTGTGCTCGCTGTGTTGCTTTATGGCAACGGAGGTGGGGGGGGGGCTTGGGAGGTGGGGGTCGGCCGGGTTCAGGTTGAGCTATAGTTACTGCAGGAAACAGGGCAGTGAAAGGCCATGTAGTCACCTCCAGCTGAGTCCACACACACACACACACACACACACACACACACACACACACACACACACATTTGTCATTTATTACTGGTGTTGTAGATTCATGTTTTGAATCAAATTGAATTAAATATATTATGCTCAAAAGATGAATAACAATAATGCGTTAACTTCCATGAACTTCAGAATAGGAATTTCTTTCAATGCCATTTAAACTGGACACTGATCTGAAGGGAGGCTCCATTTTGTATTCTTATATGATTATATAGAGTCGTTATCAATTTGTTTTAAAGCTCAATGAATAACAAAGAAGACCTTTGACCGGCACTTTTCTAATTTTGTCCGGAAGATTTAAACTTTAACGGACATGTTGACCGGCGAAACACAATCTAACTGAAACTCTGCTGCTGCACGGTCCCTTCGTCCCCTGGGAGAGGCGGAGAGGTGGGTGTGTCTCATCTGCTGGTGGACTACCGGGGAGATGTACAGCAGGAGCACACGCTCGCCTCGGGGAGGGAGAAAAAGAGCCACCGCGGACAATAAACAGAAAGGCAACCATAGCAACCATGCAAGGGAAGTCTTCTTCGCTGCTTTTGTGGCAGACTACAGCGCCACTTACAGGCCTGGCATATGTACTACAGCGTCTCCAGCGCTTTCGAGCGGTCTCGTGTGAACGGACAAGTTTCTGGTGCCTGTTGCGTGGGGACGGAATACTTTTTTGATAAGGATTGCGGTCCGTTTGCAGGTGGAGCGTTGCCCATGTAGGCGGAGCGTCACCGCCCACTATTCCGGACTGGAAAAGAGAGAGGGTTTTATTTTCTGACACTGCGTGAGTTCCCCGACACACCGCGGGGACACATATTATGTATAAAAGACATCACAAGTGCATTTTGCATGATAGGTCCCCTTTAAGCTGGACATTATTTAGATGATATTTTATGTTGACTGCCCACTGTTACGACTGCCGAGAAGCCTGAAAGCAGCCCAGATTGTTTCGGTCAATGTATTAGTTGTAGTGACCACTCACTGGGGTTCATAATTCACACATGGAACTACAGTTAAGGTTTTGTTTCCACACGGACATTTTATGTGTTGTCTATGTATGTTGTGTGCCCTCCTGTCTTCTCTCTCTTCTTCCCGGACTGCAAACCGGATAACATGACCTGTATTACTCTCTAATAAAGTACCCTTTTGCACCTTCCTTGCACCGCCTCTGACTCCCTATCTCTCGGCACATTTTGAACATCTTAGTGGGGAAAAGTGAGTAGATGTGTCCTCTTGTTGTCAGTGTAGATCAGGGGTGTCAAACTCAATTTCATCCCGGGCCTAATCAGCATTATGTAATTTAATAAATATAAATATATATGAAATAATGTATTATATTACATTATGGTCCCTGCATTGGATTATTATCAGCTCTGTTAATATCTTCCTAAATAACTACGTCTGAAAGCAGAAGTCTAGGGCAAATAATTGAGAGTAAATATTCAACAATTACACCAATTGTATTGTATATTATATTCTTTGCAAGCTCTTAGCCTCATAAAATGAGGTCGCGGGCCGGATTTGGGCCCCCGGGCCTTGAGTTTGACACCCCTGGTGTAGATGATAGCCTTGATGAATGGATTACTGCATTTTGCTGCAATATTGCGTTTTATTTGACTATTTGTGAGCATTTTCTGACCTCAATTACTTGCTCTGCCTGTGTTGAGCGTTACTTTAACATTTGAAAGGCCGTGTGCATAAACGTGCAACCAGGTAGACAAAAAGCCGAGCACAGAAAACAGGAGGGATGTTTGAGGTTCTGACTCATCCAAGTTTCTTAAGCTTTCTAAAGGAAGATTAGTGGACGGCATTAAGACCTCTGCCGGGAGGACGAGCTTCTATTGGAGGACAGCCATTCGCAGCAGAATCACTTTCCAGTCATTATCTTCATCCAACAGTTCAGACGTTATGGATCAACCAAACGTCCACGGTTAGATTGATAACTCTCTCTGTTGAGTTTCTCTGGTTTGCTTCTTAATGTTTTTTCCATTTGGCCTCAGGGAAATCTAAGTACTTCATTATCCATCTGCTGCTTCAGAGCTGAGGATCAGACATGCCAACAGATGCTATACAGCAACGATTCAAGACTCAAGGTTTCATTGTCATGCGTCCACAGCTACCGTGTAGTTATGAATCTTAGGTCACAGAGCGACACAACACAACTGATAATCGTGCAATTTGCCCATAATAGTTTTTTGGACCACTTACTTGGATCTCCGTTTAAAAAGCTATATGTTACAATAAGGACGCTTATATTTTGTATCCTCACGTAAAAGGAACCATGCATTGTTGCTGTATGGCTCGTCTGACCTTTCAGGGTCACCAATGCCAACATTATGACTTTTGTTGTTTAAACATCATAGTGACCACGTTTCTCTGCAGGTTCCACAAGCCAGCTCCTATTGAGATTTAACATAACCAATGACATGACTTCTTCCTCCGGAGCAGCCCAGATTCAGAGACATGTCTGGAGGTAAATCTGCTTTAAATTAGCTCTGAACATTACAGGCCGTGATGCTGATGTCTGGGTCCCAGAGTTACTGGAGCTGAGCATCTCATCTGAGCGACTGCACGGAGAGGAGACATGGAAAGTAGAACATGGAAAGTCATTTGAGGCAAGACACTACATGCAAAAAGCTAATTTTCTTCATGCACTGGTTAGTCTTCTTTCCGACGGATGGTTTAAACTGAAGCGTCTTTGGATTGTATATTTTAATTTCAGATGACTTGTAAAGCAAAAAGAAAGACTTCAGGTATTGGATGTCAACTGGGGAAGTTCTTCTTTCCTGACAAATGTGTTTTTCGTCCTTATCTATATTTTGAAGGTTTTACAGAGTTTTTACTTCAATCAGATTTCATTCGGAGCCTTATGTATATCATATTTAATTGGCAAAACATGTCGAGTATTTTCTGATTTAGGCAGTGATACAAGTACATGTTAAAAACCCTTGACTCTATTATGTTAACAAAATGAAATAAGAACGAAGTAATTGTTCATATATCTGTTCTGGAAATGTAGGCATATAGCACACCGAGCGGATGCTAGCTCATTAGCATATTTTACATCTCAGGACACTTGCCAAACAAAAACAAATATGTCCTTATCAATTAAATCACTTGGGGAAGTTTCATGTTAACATGTTTGGTTAATCCGACACACCTCTACACACATTGATCAGCTGTTGCTCCTGTGGTGGACATTCTTGAATGGAAGCAGTCAAAGAGATGAAGAGCAAAGTTTTCCACAGCCGAGTGCAACTGCTCAAACTGAAGAGAGAGCTTTTATACCAGGGTGTCCTCGGGTCTTAACAAGTATTACGTTGATAAATCAATTTAGCGAAAATTAAGGCTATTAAAAAGTATAAAACGGCATTTTCCAAGGTGTTACATTTTGTAGCTTGTTTTCAATAAGTATATAAATGGTCCAGAGAGGTTGTGTTCTACCGTCTGCCTGAATGTACTCATGGCGTAGGTGTGTCGTGTGATTCTGTGTAGTTTATTGATGGCATCCCGTTGGGTTTGACGTCATCTGAAAAGGACGTCGCACGCTCACTGCTTGATAGCGCGCGAAGCTCCGTTTACGCCGGTTGCTAAGCAACATCGTTATGGGAAATGCAAGTCTGCGTCCAAATGGTTGGAAGATAAGGAGGAAGGACAATCCATACTGTATATAGTCAATGTGAGGTAAAGTGTGTCGCCAAGGTAACCGGTTAGAACTCCAAGTGGCGACGAGGTCTTAAGATGTATGGAAAGGGGTCTTAAGACATTTCTTAAAAGGTCTTACATTCGACTTCAGGACTCCTGCACATACCCAGTATATAGTTACAAGGAATACGTGCTTAGTCATGAGATAAGTGACCCATCATCAGACCAATGATCACCCACCGTGTGGTCACAGACACCTTGTGACTGATCACCTTCCTGAGTGCTGAGATCTACTTTCCTTGACATGTAAGGCTTACAGAATATTAGTATTTAGTCAAATTCAACTTTATTGCAATCTTTCAGTTTGTGTGTACAGACAGGAGATCGAAATACCGTTTCCCACAATCCTGAATACAAACATACAAATATATATATACAAATATGTATATCCTATACATAATCAACAGACACATTTATACATATGCACACATTAATATAAAAACACACAATCCATGTATACAAAATAACACAATCAATATCTTTGCAACATACATATCATAGCATTACCTTTCCTTTACACACCTCCCCTCTGATATCACAGGTGTGTGTAGAACAGCTGTTGTCTCTGTGACAGTCCCTCAGTGTCGACACATCAGCATCCCCCCCCCCCTCCATCCGTCATCGTGTCTCTTGATTTCGGGGGTCGGGGGGACGCTGGGTGACGACAGCGAGAGGTCAGAGCTGACCGCCATTAAACTGTCAGAGGTCAGAGGTCACAGTGGAGCAGGAACGTGTCTTTGATGGAAACCTGTGCCGCATCAGGGCAGGCTGCCGGAGGCATGTGTGTGAATCCTGGTTCCTAATATATGCATTCATGCAGTATTAACGTATACATATCATGTACATTTAACAGATTAACAGCGAAAGGGGTTGCAGGCCGTTAAAGAAGTTGTGAGAGGTGCAAAAATCTGCACAAAATGTGAAACAAATGTGTAATCAATCCAAATCTTATCTTATCTAAACTAAATTGGTTTAGTTTTATTTAACAAATTCATTTAATAAAACATGCACGACAGAACACTACTGCAATGACAATAATCAAAATACAATCAAACCCTTCAACTATAGTATAATCGAATCAGTATGGACGAGTTTCTACCCTTCAGTTGTAAACACTTCCTGTACAAAGTCTTAGTTCATAGTTGTATATGCAATACACAGAAGTTAGATTGCCAATAATTGATATATCACTTATTAATAGAGTGGTGCAGTGACGAGTCCTAAAACCAGGAAGTGAGTCAGCATTTCACTACTTCCTGTTCCCTCGTCTCAGAGCCAATGGGATCTCTCCATGGGTTTAGGAAAATATCTGAAATAAGGGGCCGTTTCTCAATCGCGAGGATGCTTGCTTGGTAGCACATGTCTTCCGAGTCACTTGCTTCAGAAGCGAGGCAAGAATCCTTCCTGGCATTCGGAAAACGAAGAGTGGAACAGGCTAGCAAGTGTGCAGGTGTGCGTCACTGAGAGGCCCCGCCTTACATTTGCGCCACAGATTTGGGGAAATTGGTCCGTGCGCAAAGCATGTGGGGATTTGAAGGACGCGAAGTCTACCCATGTGCAGCCTCGAAATTACCCCCAAACCAAGGACGCGGCCTCGGTGGGAATTCCAAGTATGCTGGAGATTGGAACAGTCCTTCGGCGGCACTCGATGACGTAGCATCCTTGAAATATTGGCTTGGAAGCCAGTATCTCGTGATTGAGAAACGGCCACGGTCTGTGTTTGACACAAATTGAAGAGACGGATCACGTTTGGTTCTACGACATTAAATCCATCAGCGGTGACCTACACACTACACGTAAACACTCCTCTAAGTTAGTTTCTGTTTCTGAAAGCAAGTCCCTGCCTCCTGCAAAGTGTTCAGACAAACGCTTCAACTCGTTCCATCTAGAATCTGTGTGTTTGAATATGGATCTGAAGTCGGCGTGACGTTGAAGTCGTGCTGCTGGACTCAGCTGTAGCTCCTTTATAGCATAACGTTAGCATTTAGCTTCCGGCCATTAGATTTATGATTAGAACATCATAAAAGTAGGAAGACATGTGGAGATTACCCGGCTGAACAAAATTTCTTATTTCCTTATTTCAATCCCGTTGCTTTTTTATCGAGGGAACCAGCAGCTTGCTTCCGGGTAAGTACGTCATCCCTGCACCGCTCTATGAATCAACCAGAGCACAATATATTATTTCGAATACAAAAGTGGACGTCAGACGAGTTTTTGCACCATTTGCTTTTAATATCAGTTCGATAACCACCGTACACCGTACCTGCAGGCCATCAATCTGCAGCGTCAGCGACTATCTGCTGGAACAGTTTATATTGACAAACACATGGGTGGGAGAGGCACTCAATGCAGAATATAGCAGCTGCCAAGTACATTTCTGTGGCTTTACCTGTGTGTGTGTGTGTGTGTGTGTGTGTGTGTGTGTGTGTGTGTGTGTGGTGTGTGTGTGTGTGTGTGTGTGTGGTCTAGCATTACTATACTTGTGGGGACCTACATCTGTTTTACATAGTCATGTGTGGGGACTGGCTTCCCTTATGGGGACACATTGGAGGTCCCCATGAGGGGGATCATTAATGTTAGGGTGAAGACTTGGTTAGGGTTAGGGTTAGGCATGTGTTGGTTATGGTTAAGGTTAGGATAAGTCTCCAGGAAATGCATGTAAGTTAATGTAATGTCCCCTGAAGTGATGTATACATGGTGTGTGTGTGTGTGTGTGTGTGTGTTGTGTGTGTGTGTGTGTGTGTTTGTGTGTGCGTGTTGGCACTGTGTATTGCACAGGCTTGGCATCGCTCCTTTACTCATGTGTGGTCCTCCTGTAAACATGTCAGGGTAAACTCCTCCACATGCACAATACACAACATACACACATGCCCGATAAACAGCGTACACACACATGCATGAAACACAACATCCGTGCATACTGTACAGCTGAATGCAGTTTACTGGTTGTTACTGGGAACATGTGTTGATGTACACTAACACAACTTATATGCTCTCTTTACAGTATACACACACACACACACACACACACACACATATATATATATATATATATATACACACTTATACACACACACACACACACACACACACACATGGCTTGAATTTGAAGTTTTAGTATTAGTGAATTTTCACTTTCTATCAGCTGGGTTTCATTTTTGCATAGAAAAGTCTACACGTGGCTATCTTGCCATACTGCATGTGACGTGTGTGTGTTGTGTTGCCAGGTCAGAGAGAAGCATATTTAACACTTAATAATACTTTCGAAAAACCTCCTTCGTTGGTCTGTAGCCTTTCTGTAACCGGGTGAAAGCCCTTGAGACCTAAATATCTCTTTTCAGGGGTGACCAGCAGACCTAAAATCACCATGTTCAAGTTTCGGTTCCACAAGTACAGATACATTGGTTTCATTAATCTAGTCCTATTACATGTTTTGTTGGATGCTACTCAATGGGAAGCTGCTCATGTGGACAGTTATGTAATTGTAAATCCCTGTAATGATGCTGTAAAATGTCCTTTGTTGTTCTGTTTATGTTTTTATGTTTCATGTGGAAGCTACTTGAGCAGGTGATCTCAATGGGATTCACCTGGGTTAATAAAGGTTTGAAATGAAAAAAAAGAAATCCTACCGATCAACACGAAAAGCATCCATGTGTAAATAACAATGATACAAGCTGGTAGTCGATTAGAAAGAGGATTACATCACAATGTTGACGGTTGAGTTTGACTTGACTCCAGCTGGAAGTCAGTGGTATCGATCAGGCTGCGTCTCTGCCTGCGTCACGGGCACTTATCACTCCGTGTTTTCCTTTGGGGAGGTAAAACACTTTTTTCAGTTCATTTAAAAGAATCAACTGAATGGAAATCTTTTTTCTTTCTCTTCTCCCCTCCCCTTTTTGGCGGGGGGAGTTTTATGGCTAGAAAAACAGAATTTGTGGTTTCGACGGTCGAGGTTTGATGCAAACGGCTTTGGAACCTTTTATGCAACCTGGCGTCCAGGAGACTAAAGACAATATTTAGCTTTCCACCCTTTTGAGCCTTTTAGCCTCAGCGAGGGGAAAAGGAGAGAGGGGGGGAAAATAGAAAGTCTCCAAGGTCAAATGTCCTGAGTGGGATGGCTGCCAGATCTGCTCCATAACCACACACACACACACACACACACACACACACACCACACACAGCTATACACACAGCTATACACACACACACACACACACACACACACACACACACACACACATGGGAGGACATACACCACTTTTGATGTATATATGTTTATATGCTCAGTGGCTTGGTATATAAGAGAGTATTCACAAGTATTCTGTATATGTTTTAGTGTTTAGTTGCTCCTCTGAATATATAGGTATTTGTTACTGAGAATGTGTATATATTTTGTGTATTCATATTTTAAATGTTTATTTGCATTTTATTCTAACTTTAAGACATTTTGTAATTCTTTAATTGACTGGTAAAATGCCGCTGCGACAAAACGATTTTCGGAGTTGGGATAAATTAAGTGCGTATACATCTATCTATGTATCTATCATACTGCAAGCTCACACACACACACACACACACACACACACACACACACACGCAAGCTCACACACATGCACATGCACACACACGCACAGCACGCACACACACACATGCACACGCACACACCACACACACGCACGCACGCACGCACACGCACACACCCACACACACACATGCACACACACACACACGCGCACACACACACACACACACACACACACACACACACACATGCACATTTATAGCTTTTACATGTAATCTGTAAAAAAACAAATACATGTCTTCATTTAGTTTGGGGTGTATCATTTATAAAATCGTTAAATTATGTTTTAAATGTGCAGACACACCTTTAGCAGTATTCATTGTAAGTGCAGAAAGATGATCAGATAACTAAAATTGTGGAAAGTATGTGTGTGTGTGTGTGTGTGTGTGTGTGTGTGTGTGTGTGTGTGTGTGTGTGTGAGAGCAAACAAATGGGAGTTCCCTCATCACAGTCCTGTCTTTGTGCCGTGAGCATGTTTTGCTTCCACTGTGCTTTACGCTCATTGAGAAGTCTAATCTGTGATTAACCATGATGTCATACACACACACACACACACACACACACACACACACACACACACACACACACTCGCAGTCCTAGCCTCCTTTGTGCAATTAGCATGCAGTGTGTGTGTGTGTGTGTGTGTGTGTGTGTGTGTGTGTGTGTGTGTGTGTGTGTGTGTGTGTGTGTGTGTGTGTGTGGCGGCTTAATGTAAAGTCCTCTGGCTGAGATCGGAGCCTGATTCAATCCAGAGGTCACTCTGGTCCGGGGGTCCGTCAGGTCGCAGAGGGCCACACAGACAAGGTGCTGAGGGTGTGTGTGTGTGTGTGTGTGTGTGTGTGTGTGTGTGTGTGTCTGTGTGTGTGTGAGGCGGGGCGCACACACACTGGTGGTCCTCAGCCTCATAACAAGGAATGTTAAAGGGCTGTGTGCAGAGCTTGCCTTGCTCCAGATTATAAGGACACTGGGTTTAGAGGGCGGCTGTGGCTAAGTCCGTAGGGACTGGGAACCTGGTTCAAGTCCTTATCGAACCAAGTCCTCTTTGCTGGGGAACTATTTTCCTACGCCCACACCTTTGACCCAGTTGATCAGTGAACTGTCCTCACTGAGCACAGGCCTGAAACCTTGGCTGCTGTGCTCCCAGTGTTGTGTCTGCCTGTTGGCCTGTTGGCGTCGGCTGATAGTGTTGTATCTTGTCGTGCAGCATGTTGATGATTCTCACAGAACCAGCTAAATACATGGCTCTGGAGTCGTGATCTTCAGCACATGTCTTGTAAGTTCTCTGGCCGTTAACTTCATAATAAACCTTGAGTGTTTGCCATCAAAGTTTCCTTCTCTCCCCGTGTCTCTCTAAATGTCGTCTCCATTGCTTAAGAAGTTTCCATCACACCCTTTACAAGTCTTATGAGTCTTTTTTCAAATGTTCACTCATGTTGGTCCCGTTGCGTAGCTCCATAGCTCGATCTATTGGCATGGCAGATTGACGGAGTGGTTTTGTACAGATTGCTGGTCGTAAACAGGAAGTGTGTTACAAACCACAACGACATGCTGACTGCAGTGGGACTCGAACTTGCTATCCCCTGATTCGAAGTGCAGCACACTATCCACTGAGCCACATCCACCTATGAGAATGAGATGCATACTCTGATTGCACTGTTCCAATGAATGACATTACATTTCGTACATTACATGTTGGTTATCCAAAGTGACTTGCAACACAATAACAATAATGTAGAAATTCCTTCTGGAGCAGGTGTGGGTTGCGTATCTTGTCCACGGGCTGGGGAACCGCATACCCTCTGACTGGTAGACGCCTATTGCTGTCTATTTTACCAGATACATGTTCATAAAAAACTTGATAAACCTGAGGAAAATCCCACCATTGCTACATTTGGAATAAGGCCTGTTTTGGATTATGAATATTATTAGAAAAACCTCACTGGTCCCCGGCTTGAGCTTCAACATCAGGATCCATGTATCTGTGATCCTCTCCAGAATGGAAGCAGTCATCACATACAGAGCATCAACTAGTTCCTGAGCAGTGTCCTTCACATGCTGATATCCAAGAGAGGGAGTTACACAGTCACAAGATGGAGGAATGCCAGTCATTGCAGGTAATCATACATCCTGCCATGTACAAAATACTGAGTTTTTCTCAAAATTCTGACTTTCTCTCAAAATCAGAAAATTCTGACTTTTTACAAAAAATCAAAAATGTCTGACTTTTTTCTCAACCTTCTGAAATGTTTCAAAGAATTCTGACTTTTTTCTCAAAATTCTGACTTTTTCAAAGAATTCTGACTTTTTTTCTCAAAATTCTGACATTTTTCAAAGAATTCTGACTTTTTTCTCAACATTCTGACTTTTTTTCAAAGAATTCTGACTTTTTTCTCAAAATTCTGACTTTTTTCAAAGAATTCTGACTTTTTCTCAAAAATTCTGACTTTTTTCTCAAAATTCTGACTTTTTTTCAAAGAATTCTGACTTTTTTCTCAAAATTCTGACTTTTTTCAAAGAATTCTGTCTTTTTTCTCAAAATTCTGACATTTTTCAAAGAATTCTGACATTTTTCTCAAAATTCTGACTTTTTTCTCAAAATCCTGTCTTTTTCTGAATACTTAAAAAAATGTTAAATCTCCCTCGTCCCCGGCTTGAGCTTCAACCTCAGGATCCATGTATCTGTGATCCTCTCCAGAAAGGAAGCAGTCATCACATACAGAGCATCAACTAGTTCCTGAGCAGTGTCCTTCACATGCTGATATCAAGAGAGGGAGTCACACAGTCACAAGATGGAGGAATAGAAAGCAGTCTTCAATGTTTACTTCAGATCAGCTCCACGTCAGAAATGAGCATGCTTGATGTCTCTCTCCATAGAGGCTGAATCACCATGTTAATCACATAGCTATCACCTGCCTCAAGCAGTCCTGATGCTCTTCTCGGTCATCACACATCCTGTCGTGTTCACAGCTACAGCTGGGATACCTTTGTAGCATGCTACTCTCATGTTGGAAGAGGACACTCAGTGTTTTCCCAACAAATATGAAACTGAGACCTGAAGCTGTCATATTGTGAATCATAGTGGAATATTATTTTGCATGTATCGCAGTTAATGTTTCCTGAAGATGCACAGTAGCGTCGGGGTTCAGGCCTGAAAGATGATCCAGGAACCAGATGAGGTGCGAGTGTGCGTGTGTGTGTGTGCGAGTGTGTGTCGATCCATGACTTCATAATTACCAGCCATTCTCGGGGGAACAACAGAGTGCTGCTGGTGACCCACGCAGTGACCTCATCAGTGACATCACGGCCGATGAGGCAAAAAACAGGAAGCTATGATTGAGTACATGCGGGAGCACGTGTGTGTGTGTGTGTGTGTGTGTGTGTGTGTGTGTGTGTGGCTCCAGTGTGTGTGTGGGCTGATGTCTATATTTCTATGCGTGTGTATGCATATGATGTGTTGTTGGGCCATGTGCGTCCACCAGCTGCTGCAGTACTCTGGGTCAGTGTGTGCAGAGAGTGATGCATGTGTGTGTACGTATGTGTGTGTAGCCTGATTACATTGGCATAATTGGCACATTTAACATGTTGGTGTTTAAACGTGAGACAACAGAGCGAAGAAGAACCCTCGCCCGTGTGTTGATAAATTATATTACAGATATGAAGTAGATAGGGATTTGAAACGTAAGAAAACCTGACATCGTCGTTACTTTTCTTTCTGCTGCTTATATGATTCACATATTGGAAATAGATAGAGCGCGCAGACCACGTTGGAGGCCTTTTCAGAAAGAACATCTAAAATTGGTTATGAAACCTGTTTTAAAATGTACTGGACGCCCTTCTTGGATGTACTGGACGCACTTCTTGGATGTAATGGACGCCCTTCTTGGATGTACTGGACGCACTTCTTGGATGTAATGGACGCCCTTCTTGGATGTAATGGACGCCCTTCTTGGATGTACTGGACGCACTTCTTGGATGTAATGGACGCCCTTCTTGGATGTAATGGACGCCCTTCTTGGATGTACTGGACGCCCTTCTTGGATGTAATGGACGCCCTTCTTGGATGTAATGGACGCACTTCTTGGATGTAATGGACGCCCTTCTTGGATGTACTGGACGCACTTCTTGGATGTAATGGACGCCCTTCTTGGATGTAATGGACGCACTTCTTGGATGTAATGGATGCCCTTCTTGGATGTAATGGACGCACTTCTTGGATGTAATGGACGCCCTTCTTGGATGTAATGGACGCACTTCTTGGATGTAATGGACGCCCTTATTGGATGTAATGGACGCCCTTATTGGATGTAATGGACGCCCTTCTTGGATGTTATGGACGCACTTATTGGATGTACTGGACGCACTTCTTGGATGTAATGGACGCCCTTCTTGGATGTTATGGACGCACTTATTGGATGTACTGGACGCACTTCTTGGATGTACTGGACGCACTTCTTGGATGTAATGGACGCCCTTCTTGGATGTAATGGACGCACTTATTGGATGTAATGGACGCACTTATTGGATGTACTGGACGCACTTCAATGGACGCACTTCTTGGATGTAATGGACGCACTTCTTGGATGTAATGGACGCACTTCTTGGATGTTATGGACGCACTTCTTCCTTCGCAAATGCTAGACCATTACACAATGTTTCATGAACATCAGGCCAGACCTTTTTCCATTATACCGCACAAACCGTCAAACCAAAAAGATATTAAAGATTCGAAATCCTTCAAAGAGAAACCGTAATATATAACTCAACATTTTGTATTCAGGACTTGATGTCTGATTTGAAAACTGTGATTCAGACGGTTTTTTGGGCCCATTCTCCAACATTTCCACAAGTTTAATGAACATCGAGTTTGTAGTTTCTCTGTAATCCTGCTAGGAGACAAACCAACCAATGAACAGCACCATAACCTCCATGGCAGAGTTTACAACAATTCACAATTATTCAAAGGGATATATTTATATCTAATCAGAAAACGAGTATTTAGCATTCAAAGTCAGATGTAAACACTGATTATGGATCCGGCCAAAACGTAAAGGGTTCCTTCTAGACAAGAGACAAACCAACCAACAAACCCAACAGAAACATAATCCTATTGGCACGATGTTCAATATCCCCCAAATAATAAAAACCTCGGCCTCAATAGATATTTTTAAGGGGCGGTTAAAGACCCACCTCTTCCGACAGGCCTTTGCGTCGTCGGAGGAGGTGAGTTAGTGGCTGTCTTCTTTTTTTTTCTTTTTTTATTATTGGTGTTTTGTCGTATGTTTTATCCTATGTGTTACCTGCTGCCGTTTTATGCCTTTTATTCTACATTTTATAGTTGTACTGTGAATTGTGTCCTGTGTACTGTACTGTAAAGCACTTTGTACATCTGTGTTGAGAAGGGTGCTATATAAATAAAGTTTTACTTACTTACTTACTTACTAAAGAAATACAGGGGGTAGAGCTGTCGTCCACCAATCAGAAGGTTGGTGTTTGAATCCCAAAGCCCCTACAGTCGACATGTTGATGTGTCCTTGGTCAATGGGTCCTCATGGGCAGGACACTTAACCCCTGATTCCCCGAAGACATGGCCAACGAATGTGTCTGAATGGCTGGATGCTGACGTGTATATTATGTAAAGCACTTTGAAGGGAATAAAAGTTTTTTAAATGCAGTCCATTTATGATCAGAAATTCAGCATGTAGGGTATAACCTGAACACTGCACAGGTTTCATGGTGTTTAGATGTTTCCATGGCTGTCTGCGATGCACCTGAGGGCTCTTATTATCCCAGCAGGGAGCCTTTGGGCCCCTGATGTGCCCCCCCCTCGACCCCTCAGGTCTCCACGGTGCCTCTGACGGCCGTCCACACTGCTGCAGGGCGGGGTCAGAGGTCAGCTCTCCTGCAGGAGATGTGCTGATTAAACGGGCCCTTCATCTCTCTCTGATCCTGACCCCTCAGCTGGACATCAAGAGAGAGTCTGAATGATGAGGGGGGGGGGGTCGCTCATCCACACATGGCAGCACCACTGTTCATGGAGACTGCATTGTTAAGAAACTCCACCACACATCAGGGCAAGAATTTAAAGAAGATCACTCACTATTAGCCCCAAGAAATGCAGTCGATGTAAACGTGTTCTGTGACATTAAGGGGCACAACATTTAAAAATGGTGGGAAATGTAGTAAAGATGGGGGTCGTGCGCATGGCAAAAGGCTCTACCTAGAACGAAGCCCCTATATGTAACATTTGGAGACGACAAAAAAGTATATTGGAGACATACCTCAAACACAATAGGAAGTTGTTGATATATTACTTCATTAGAAGGTGGGCGTTCAACAAAATATCCATACTATTAAACTTTATTACAATACCCTCCAACAACTACCATCTTTTCATTTAGATGTTCTGCTCATCAAACCCCCTAAAAAACGATCTCTCATGTGTGATACAAACTTTATATCCAGTCCATATTTGCGTTAGTTTGTGAGAATGCTAACAATGCATTACAACTCGTGACCTAGTATTTTTATTTGGTCTGTCATTGATTTATTATTATGTATTTATTTCAACAAGGACCATGCATACAAATATATTCATCTCAGAAAAGAGAATATGAAGAATGAGGAAATAGCTAATTTCCATCTGCAGGCCTCATTTAGGTCTCTTGAGTCTTGAGTTCACACCGATGCGATGTTTGGGGGCGGCGCGGCGGTTGATGCGAATGTCGCGGCGCGATTGAGGCGATTGGAGGGGCCCGCGACAACCGCTCAAGTTTAATTTTTTCAACTCAAGCGTCAAATTCCCATGACGCGATCTCGCGGTAGCCAATCAGCGGTGAGGATCTCAGCCTGCCGTCACTGACGTTGAACCACAACACCAAAACATCAGCCGTTAGCTGTTAGCACTCAGAGCTCACAGCTCCTCATATCTGTTCAGAAACTAGACACAAGTTAAACAAGTACAAACCACAGACTGCCTGTGTCATGGAGAATACAGTCGCTGGTTTATTTATGTCTGTATAGGCCGTTGTTGTGAGTGTGGACGGTCGGAGCATATACAACGTTAGCTTAGCCGATCTCCATTCAGAAAACACGCATTTTAAAAGGTGCTTCGCCTGCCGTCTGTCTGCAGACTTGTCAAAGCATTAATTCATGGTTTTTACTAACCGGTATCAGTACGTTGTTACTTCGGCATCATTTTGAAACGTGTATTACAATTAAATCACGGTAAAATATGTTCATCTTGTTGTAGTTGTAGCTCCCGAGCTTGTTTGAATGATGCGAGTAAACACAGCTGGCAGCCGCGGTGAAACGTGAAACTCGCATATTCGCATCGTGTCCGGTGTGTTATTTTTTTTTCTTATGCTGAATATCATTGAATGTATCGTAGTGATTTTATGCCTTTCAACTTCTGATAGTTCTTCATGTTTTTGGGCACATTTATCAATGTGATTGGAAACAGTTACAGTTATTATAGAGTTGCTGATATGCACAATCTTAATTTTAGAATACGGCATTCATTATTGTATTAGTTATGTTGAAGAACAAGCAGGTTAGCATTCAGCTCTTTCCTTAAGTGTTGTATTTAAGTGGAACACCTCGGAGAGATATTGGCAGATGAAAACCTGGACTGGAGATAGGGAACCATGGTAGCCTTGCTTTCATTTGTTCACATGATCTTAATTTCTCTTCATGTTTCTTGGCAGTCTGCCCCCCCGATCCCTGCTGAGTGTACGTATTGACAGTTGTTTATTTCCTCGGCTGGTGATACTGTACAGTGCGAGCCTTTTCAAATGATTCAATCTGTATCTGCCCTTTGTTGTTTCTCTACCCTCGCCTTCCCACACCTCATTTCTCTTCTCCTTGGCACCCTGCCCCCCCCCCCCCCTCCCCCTTCTGTCTGTATATACTCTGGTACTGTAGCTCCGTTTAGAGGCAACTTCTCTCAAAGGTCATTAATACTCGGGTGAAATGGTCTGTGACTCTTCCTGGCCCGAGAGCAGGCAGAGATGTATAGGTGGAGCTGGTTCTGTTCATAAAGACCGAAAGACCTACAGTCCTGTTAGTGGGATGGAGAGGAAGTAAAGGGAGGAAGGAGGGAGGAAGGAAGGAGGGAGGGAGGGAAGGAGGGAGGAAGGAGGTAAATATGGTGACATGTATGTGTCAACTGTCCAAAATGCATTACAAACGTACTAATAATGCATTATAATCCGCCTATAGCACTATTACTAACATTATGACTTAATATTTACTACGTAATAATGCATTATAATCAGTGTTGTGCTAGTTACTGAAAACCAGTAACTAGTTACCATTACTAGTTACTTCATTTCAAAAGTCACTCAGTTACTTTACTGATTACTTTCACCAAAAAGTAATGCGTTACTGTGAAAAGTAACGTTTTAGTTACTTAAAAAATGGCTCCCATTATATTAATGCCCGTAGAGCCTTCATTTCAGTACTGCTATTGCATTGCAGAATAATACAATCTGTTGATCAACCTGACATGCATTATATGCAATCTGGATAGCATCGATATTAGCTGGCTTTCCATTTTTGTATATTCTTTCTCCAGGTAGTTGGAAAAAGTGTTCCGTCCCATATGCCGTGTGCCGCCCGGACATGCTATCATGCTAACTAGCTCCCTGAAAGCGGTGACTCCACTGTAGCAATAGCCTGCATGTGTTCTACAACATACCGTGCAATGGCTTTATGGACTTTCCCCTGGCTAGCAGTCCCTCGGTTAAAATCCAGCCGCTGTTGCTGAGGTGCAGGTGCAGGTGGAGTGGCGTCGGCTGAGTCTCTGTGGTCTTAGCTACTAGCTTCGTCCCAGCATGTTGTTTCTGCAGATGTTTTAAGAGATGTGAATGACTGGTTTGGGCAGGAGATAGGCTCTTTGACCCGCCAGGACACAACTTACATTTAACTAAAACGTTCTTTTCTTTGTGCTCGACAAAAGTGAAATAGTGAGAATATCTCCAGGTGGAGAAACTAGACTTGAGCTCCGCCGCCGCCATGATGGTCTTGTTAGTAAACAACACAAACACGCCCACAGCCCGTCTCCGCATGTGACACAGGAAGTATTTAAGTACATTTACTCAAGTACTTAAGTACAGTTCTCATCTCTGTTCACCTGGCTGTTGACTATATAAAAAAACTAACGCAGTAACGCACCATGTAGTAACGGTACTTTGTAACGCGTTAGTCCCAACACTGATTATAATGAGATCATACCTTACGTTAGCTTTCATTATTTGCTTTAAAGTACAACATTTTTTTTGTGCACAATTTGTTGTTGCAGATATTTAGACTTAAAGCAAAAAATGACCACTTAAAAAACGTAAATGACAATAGTCTCAAATATTACAACTGTGAGAATATTAATGCTTTAAGAAAAAAATGTCACTGAGGGATCAGAACAATTTAACTATCGTCCGCTTGGACTTTTGACCCGTCTGCGTTCTGGATACGAAAAGCTATCGTTAGTCATCGTAAAGCTTAATTTATAAATACTGCTTTGTCAAAGAAACCACTGTGGTTATGATACTTATACCTTATAAGTCTTTATAAAGTGCTTGTTATGAGTTTTGCTTATTGTTAAAACGCATTGTGAATATTTTGAGTGCTTAACAGTCTTCTACACGCAGATTCAAAGGCATTATATGAATGATATGTAATACAAAGGATAGCCAGTAGCAGCACAGTTACCTGGGTGATGTGGTGTATTTAGCTATCATGCTGCCTGGCTCTACTTTGTGTATCAGCTTCTGCTCTCGGAGACACCGTGGTTTCAGTGATGTACTCTGAGCATAATGACTCTGAATATTTAGCGACTTTGCATCTGAAGTTCCCGCGGTCGTGTTTGGCAGCGAGGCGGCGGCAATTACTGCCGTTTCCAGATTGAGAAATTGCAATAACTTTGCTTCCACCTTCAGCAAACTCCAACACACTTTTGAGACAACAAATCACCTGACCACACTCTTCTTCCATCCGCAGGCCACCTACGAGCAGACCCCCCCCCTATCCATGACGAATCATTTCTGAAACACAAACTGCTTCTTGTTGCAGAAGCATCTCACTTTTCCAGATCGAGCGATTAGCGTGTCACCCCCAGAAGTCGTTGCAGAGCATCCCTCGTTATCCCTCGTCATTCCTGATCAAAATAGCATCCTGCATCAAAACCAAACTCCGTATAAACTCAAGTAGCGGTGGCACCACCCAGGGTACGCACACACACACACACACACACACACACCCAACCCTCCCTCGGTAAACACACGGGGCTTTTAGTTGGGGCCCCGGTGGTCCGACTGGCATCCGTTTGAAATCCAAACCTGTCCGAGCGGAGGGATGCTTCGCCTTTTTCAAACCTGGCTGCGGACCAGGTCCCATAAACGTGGCTCCTGACCCGAGGTGGACAAACCCAGTGGAGGGGGGTACGTCTGCGGGGGAGAGGGATGCAAGGTGTGTGTGTGTGTGTGTGTGTGTGCGTGTGTGTGTGTGTGTGTGTGTGTGTGTGTGTGTGTGTGTGTGTGTGTGTGGGTGGACTAGCATTACTATACTTGTGGGGACCTAAATCTGTTTACATAGTCACGTGTGGGGACTCGCCTCCCTTATGGGGACAAATTGGAGGTCCCCATAAGGGGGATCATTAATTCTAGGGTGAAGACTTGGTTAGGTTAAGGGTTAGGGTTAGGCATGTGTTGGTTATTGTTAAGGTTAGGATAAGTCTCCAGGAAATGCATGTAAATCAATGTAATGTCCCCTGAAGTGATGTATACATGGTATGGGTGTGTGTGTGTGTGTATGTGTGTGTGTGTGTGTGTGTGTGTGTGTGTGTGTGTGTGTGTGTGTGTGTGTGTGTGTGTGTATGTGTGTGTGTGTGAAGATGTGGAAGAAGTACACTGATTTTTGACTTAAGGAACATTATAGAAATGCTATAGTGTAAGAATAGACACTACAGAGTCACGGAGCTGTCCTTATACTAAAACTAGTAATAGCTTTGCCAAATTACAGAGTCATATAAAGTGTGTGTGTGTGTGTGTGTGTGTGTGTGTGTGTGTGTGTGTGTGTGTGTGTGTGTGTGCGTGCATGCGTGTGTGTGTGTGTGTGTGTGTGTGTGTGTGTGTGTGTGTGTGTGTGTGAAAAGTATACTTAACAGCGCTCATGTGTTTAGCAGTGTTATGTTGTAAAAATATATGTTACATGTAAAAAATATATATTGGCAGCTAATTGTACTTGAGTACAAGAAGTTAAAGTACTAACATGTCAAAGGCATTAAACATGAATTATTAATACAATGAAATGCAATGCAGTTCAATCCAATACAAGAATATTGGGCCTAATATATATATTTGGTATTTGTCTGCGCGTAAGGCCCGACGACGTGTGGCTTCGAAGCCAAAGCTGCATGGTTTTTAGAGCAGGGTAATATATATATATTATGTGGTTTATTAAAATGTTTTATCAGGGTGCATCAGAGAGGGAGAGTTAATCAGACCCCCCCCCGCTCTCTGCAGAGTGAAAGGATCCATTGAGGCTGCGGGTGGCAACATGTTGGCTCGCAGCTCGAGGAAAACGACCCTCCTCGATTGGATGATCGAAAACCAAAAAAGTTGTTCAGCAAACAGTTAGTTATTTATTTAACCCCACCCGGAACATTTCTGAAGCCGGTGTGGTGTCAGGGTGATTGAGTCAGCACGTGTTTAGACCTACTCATATCCACATCTTTAATCTTTTAATGTTTTATTTAACTTGTTTTTCTTCCTTATCTTTAAAATGTAACGAATAACATATAGAGAAACCTTGTATTACAACATATGTTTTTTAATTGTTGTAAAACTGTTTAATAGTACTACCTATACACTTAGATATTTAGTTGTTCCCATTTCTTTCATTTTTCAAAATAATCAAACATAGCACAAATTTAACTTGAAGAAACTTCCTATTACCTACTTAAAATATATACTATTTTATGTTTTAAAATTGTTATCAGGTTTTAATATTACCACATATACACTTAAAGGGGACCTATCATGCAAAATGCACTTTTTGATGTCTTTTATACATCAACATATGTCCCCGGTGTGTCGGGGAACTCACGCACATACTTGCCAACCTTGAGACCTCAGAAATCGGGAGCATTTCAAAACCACCGCGGGGGGGGGGGGGGGGTCGCCGGAGCTGTATTAGATTAACATTATCATGCCTATTGTAGTTGTAAGTGCACTGCCTTGCGGCCTGTAGCAGCATCCTTGATGGAGCATGTGTGTGGGCTACAGGACAGGAGTGAGCAGAGGGTGTGTTGTCGATTCTTGTTC
>JAMFTG010000100.1:384895-437395 GCA_023974075.1 Chaenocephalus aceratus | reverse complement strand
AAATGAACTAGAATACTATGTTTGTGATTAATGCAACAGAAAACGACATACCCCCTTTCCTTGTGAGCCACATCACATTATATTCCAGATAATAAAAGACTGATTGCGTTAATTATCGAGCGAGAGCATTTAGCTTAGCTTAGCATAACGACAGGGACCATCTGGACCGCTGTCGAGAAACACATTAATGTTGCCGTCAATATTTCTATTTCTTACTTAAATTATAAAATATGTATTTCATAGTTTGAAAATGGCTCGATATGCAATAGTCGAAAAACACATATTGTCATCTGTACCTTTTTTTATATGCATTTAAATATGAAATATACATTTAATTAGCTTTAAAGTTGCCGTTGGGTCATTGAACACAGGTTAGCTTTTACCTTTAGCTTCCAGTCTATCTATCTTTTCTTGTTGTCGCTGCTTTTAATTGAACTATTCATATCTTAAACTGCACTGTAACTTTTATCCATGTACTTTTTCTTGTAATGTTTAATTGAACTATTTATATTTTAGACTGCACTGTAACTTTTATCCATGTATTTTTCCTTAATGTTTATTTGATTAGCTTTTATTTTTTAATGCTTAATTTCTTTCATTTTTTTTTTGTAAAGCACTTTGAATTGCCTTGCGTTGAAAAGTGCTCTATAAATAAACTTGCCTTGCCTTGCCTTGCCTTATCTACTCTCCTGTCTCCATAGTATCACCTCGCACTTGATGCATGGATACAGATGTTGTAGTAATATCCACAACACACTCTGCAAGAAAGCCTGTAAATATAAGGCTATAATCAGCAGCTAGTCCCACCCAGTCTCACGGCATTTCGTGTTATAGTCACGAAATAAATGTAATCTATTGATTCGTGTTCACCAACACTATTTTCACATTTTTTTCGTGTCACACAGAACGATTTTAAAAGCAATGTATTTCTACTGGTAGTGTGTTTCGTGCCTGCACCACGTCCTTTTGTCCGGTCGGGTCGTGGAAGACCGGAAGCTGTGTGGTTCATAAAAACATGTTCTTACTCAATATCAAGCCACGATTATTGCTTTTATTTTAAAGTGCATAATGTCTGACTTTTTTTGCCGTCCGCGAGGAAAAGAAATGGCTCAGAGCCTCAGAATACTGAAACCTGTATTTTTTAAATATTCTTTTCCTTCTAATTTGTTATTATTTAAATTGCTTTTAAAATCGTTCTGTACCGTGACACGAAAAAAATGGGGAAATCGTGTTGGTGAACACGAATCAATAGATTACATTTCGCGACTATAACACGAAATGCCGTGAGACTGGCTTAGCTTAGCTTAGCCTAAAAGCTCAAGCCAACTACTTTCAATGAAACAATGTGTGCACCTCTAAAGCTCGGACGTTTCTCATGTGTCTTTCTAACGGAGCGTCCACACTACAGCTTCAAAAATAGCTTGGAGCTGGGCGTGTCTGGAGCTTGGGGATTTTATTCAAGCAACACGGCCAACAACCAATCACATGAATCTCCCGCCCCCGAGATACAAAGCAAAAAACCCCGGGGATTGTATGGGAGCAATATATATATAAACTCCCCAAACAGGCGAAAACCTACCAGTTTCCCCCACTGCCTCTGCCACCTCCCTCCATGCCTGGCTCCTCCGGTTTGTATCCCGGTAGGTGAAGAGGGTCTGGTCATACAAAACCGGGTGATTTGCTACGGCGATAATTAGTTTCTCCTCCGACTTTTTTTGAAATATAGAAATGAACGGCGGGATATCTCTCCCAGCTTAGATGCGGTTTGATTGGCTACGGCTTCAGCTGTCAGATTTTGGGAAACGGGATTTGATTGGCTGGCGCTGGCTACTCCGGCGTCTCCGGCGTCAGAAGTTGAACATTGTTCAACTTCTGTCGCCGGAGACGCCTGAGACGGTCCGCTCTGCTACCCACAATTCAGTTCGGCGAAAAAGCGAGGCTACGTGACGTCACCCCATTGAAAGTGAATGGGCAGATTGGAGCTTTCGACGCTGTCGACGCTGTAGTGTAGACGGGCCGTCAGTGAGAGTTCCCAGACAATAAGAAGCAGTAGCAGGACATTGTAATAATTGAATAGGTATTTTTCCCAGAGTTTTGTACTATATCTTTAAATGTGTATTCGGTAACGTGATTCTGCTTCTTTGCACAGAGCAACTGTAGGTGGGCTCTTCCTGTGTCAGCCCTGATGGGATTTCAAAACTCTCTACGTAGGCACAGCCATGCAGCCGAGAAAATAAATACACAAACGTACATAAAATAGAGCTGCACTAAAGATAGGGTCGGACTGAGTCTGTAAAGGGAGTCAGGGTTTCTGTTCGAGGAAAGGTCAGCAGTAAAGATGGGGTGGTGAGAGGAGAAACAAACACTGAGCCTCCTCCTCTCACACCTGCTGTAGAACATGAGATCCTCCTAGAGATGGTAAAAGTACACACATCCTTTACTCAAGTAGAAGTACAGATACTCGTGTTTAAAAATACTCTTCAAACTTCTTTACTCAAGTCAAAGTAAAGAGGCTTTGAAGTGTACTTCATTAAAAAGTACCCATAGCTAGCAGCTGCTTTAAAGAGTACCTGACCTCCCTTTATATCAATAGAACAATAATGTCATTGTTAGCTAATGAATGTTTCCATGGTGACCAACGGCAACATGACAACGTTTCCATTGGTCCCTCTTCTTTAGAGAAGACCAGGAAGTGATGGATACACGGATCGTGTTCCAACCAATAGGCACGCAGTGACTCTAAAGAATAATGATCACGCACCAACACACACTCAGACTAAAGGAACCAGCTGTTTGGGAAATGAGAGAAGTAGAAAGTACAGGTATTTGAGTTCAACATGTAAGAAGTAGAAAGTACAGGTATTTGGGTTCAACATGTAAGAAGTAGAAAGTACAGGTATTTGGATTCAACATGTAAGAAGTAGAAAGTACAGGTATTTGAGTTCAACATGTAAGAAGTAGAAAGTACAGGTATTTGTGTTCAACATGTAAGAAGTAGAAAGTACAGGTATTTGGGTTCAACATGTAAGAAGTAGAAAGTACAGGTATTTGTGTTCAACATGTAAGAAGTAGAAAGTACAGGTATTTGAGTTCAACATGTGAGAAGTAGAAAGTACAGGTATTTGAGTTCAACATGAGAGAAGTAGAAAGTACAGGTATTTGTGTTCAACATGTGAGAAGTAGAAAGTACAGGTATTAGGGTTCAACATGTAAGAAGTAGAAAGTACAGGTATTTGGGTTCAACATGTAAGAAGTAGAAAGTACAGGTATTTGTGTTCAACATGTAAGAAGTAGAAAGTACAGGTATTTGAGTTCAACATGTAAGAAGTAGAAAGTACAGGTATTTGGGTTCAACATGTAAGAAGTAGAAAGTACAGGTATTTGGGTTTCAACATGTAAGAAGTAGAAAGTACAGGGATTTGAGTTCAACATGTGAGAAGTAGAAAGTACAGGTATTTGGGTTCAACATGTGAGAAGTAGAAAGTACAGGTATTTGGGTTCAACATGTAAGAAGTAGAAAGTACAGGTATTTGTGTTCAACATGTAAGAAGTAGAAAGTACAGGTATTTGGATTCAACATGTAAGAAGTAGAAAGTACAGGTATTTGAGTTCAACATGTAAGAAGTAGAAAGTACAGGTATTTGTGTTCAACATGTAAGAAGTAGAAAGTACAGGTATTTGAGTTCAACATGTGAGAAGTAGAAAGTACAGGTATTTGAGTTCAATGTGTAAGAAGTAGAAAGTACAGGTATCTGAGTTCAACATGTGAGAAGTAGAAAGTACAGGTATTTGAGTTCAACATGTAAGAAGTAGAAGACAGTTTACAGTAGTATTTGGTGTTCAACATGTAAGAAGTAGAAAGTACATGTATTTGTGTTCAACATGTAAGAAGTAGAAAGTACAGGTATTTGTGTTCAACATGTAAGAAGTAGAAAGTACAGGTATTTGTGTTCAACATGTAAGAAGTAGAAAGTACAGGTATTTGGGTTCAACATGTAAGAAGTAGAAAGTACAGGTATTAGTGTTCAACATGTAAGAAGTAGAAAGTACAGGTATTTGAGTTCAACATGTGAGAAGTAGAAAGTACAGGTATTTGTGTTCAACATGTAAGAAGTAGAAAGTACAGGTATTTGGGTTCAACATGTAAGAAGTAGAAAGTACAGGTATTTGGGTTCAACATCATATGAGAAGTAGAAAGTACAGGTATTTGGGTTCAACATGTGAGAAGTAGAAAAGTACAGGTATTTGTGTTCAACATGTAAGAAGTAGAAAGTACAGGTATTAGGGTTCAACATGTAAGAAGTCAAAGTAAAAAGTTGTTGGAAAAATAAGTAGTTGAGTAAAGTACTGATACCAGAACAATGTACTTAAGTATACAGTAACAAAGTATTTGTTCTCCACTACTTCCTCTGGATTCTCCTCCTCTGTCATCACTGTAGAAACGTCCAAAGATTCAAACGTTGTATTGTCATATGCAAAAACATACAGTGTAGAAATGGCAATTCAATTATTCTGACCTGAGCTCCTCCAACAATGCAACATATGTAATAAAATACCAAAATACAAAATAAAAAGTATTTACAGATCCACTGCAACTCTGACTACTTTTAAATCCAGGCTGAAGACTTTTCTTTTTGTCGCTGCTTTTAATTGAACTATTCATATCTTAGACTGCACTGTAACTTTTATCCATGTACTTTTTCTTTTAATGTTTCTTTTATTAGCTTTTCTTTTTAATGACTGATTTTAAATGCCATTTTCTTGTAAAGCACTTTGAATTGCCTTGTGTTGAAAAGTGCTATATAAATAAACGTGCCTTGCCTTGCCTTACATGTAGATAGAATATGATATGTACAAGAACAGAATATGAAATTAAAGGTCTCCTATCATGCTATTTTCAGGCATATATTATGGGTCTCAGATATATATACAAATACATAAAAAACATGTCTATGCTGTGTTTTGCTCAAAATACCAAACAGATCCTGCATTTCCTGCTTCTTCACACACATGCTCTCCAGCACAGGTTATCTCTGAGTGTTAGCGATGCTAATGTAAACAAAGACCACATTACGTCCAAAACAGTCGGGCATTGTTTCTGATAGCAACGTTTCTGATTGGGCCGTGGGTCCACATTTCAGATATTACGTCATATCGGACGCAAATCTGGATCAGCTCCGTTGTTCCCCGTTTTTAGAGATTTGGGTACGGAGGAAAAGAGAGAGGGTTTTATAGTCTGACGCTGCGTGAGTTCCCTGACACACCGGGGACACATGTTGATGTAGAAAAGACATCAAAAAGTGCATTTTGCATCATAGGTCCCCTTTAAATAAAATAAAATCCGTAGATCTCCATGCATTTGAGTGAGCACCTTGGTACATGTGCGTGATTCAGGCGTCTCCTCTGCCAACATCCACATCGTCCTGCTCCAGACTTCACTCATCCCACTTCTGCTTGTTTTCAACTTAACGCTTGTCTGAACCTGACTCCTGTCCAGGCCCAAATTGGTCTTGGTTCATTTGTACAACGTATAGCAGAATGTTCTTGCTTCAGATATCTAGATTATATTTAATTTCTGTTCCTTTGACCATCATTTCTATTGGTTATGATAACACTGTTCTCTCCAGACTAATTGATGACATATTGAAATGTGGCTACATTGCTAAAAGGAGGTTAGGGTTACAACCGAAGCATTTAAACAAGCGTAAAGGTTGGAAACCACAGCAAGAGTATCCAAAGCTCTTTATCTAAAGGTCAAATTGAAAAGTGAGAGCACCTAAAATGTCTGTAATCAGTACGTACTACGGCAGGTACGAGGCCAACGCTAAACCAGATCCTGGAACTTCAAATTTGACTTTTAAAATGTAATAGAAGTTTCCTTTTCATTGTTTATCCTCTTCCACACAGTGTTTTTGATTAAATGGGACAGTGCTAAAGAAAACCCTTCAAATCAACAACATTACAATACACCGAGACCTCTGCAGAGGACGTTTCCGTAAGACAAATATTGTGTCCTCGTGGATATGCTTGAAAATGTTATGGGTTCTTCCTTGGCCATAAGATAAGATAAGATGTACTTTACTGAGTCTAATTTGGGAAGTGTTTACGTTGCAGCAGCATAAAAAGACAAGGCATTGCACATTAGATAAATTAAAAGAGTAGAAATAAACAATTCTAAAATGTAAACATCTCAAAATAGAAATAAAACGGCAATACAAAAAGTAGAAAATATACATGTTGAAATGCAAATTTACAGTAAACAACACAGCAGGGTATTATATATATTTATATGCACCTCTCTTCCACCAAGTTTCATGAAAATACACTTATTTATAATGAAATCCTACTGATAGACAAACACACACAACCAAAAACATCTTCTCGTTGGCACGGCGGCGGCGGCGGCGGCGGCGGCGGCGGCGGCGGCGGGCGGCGGCGGCGGCGGCGGCGGCGGCGGCGGCGGCGGCGGCGGCGGCGGCAGCAGCAGCGGCAGCAGCAGCAGCAGCAGCAGCAGCAGTTAATGCAGCCATCTAATACCAGAACACCAGCAGAGCAGTCAACAGCTGGAAGAAAGAAAAAGAGAAATACAGAATGAGCTAGCTGCCATATTTTACGGCCATATTATACTCTTGCTGAAAGCTGGCCATCTGTCCGTGTTACTTATATTCCAACATGTGTGGAGGTTACGGCCGCGCTGTCTCCAGCAATAGAAAAAACATGTTGCTATTAGCTGTAAGAAGACAGAAAGTAGTTCCTCTATGTTGTGGACTTTGAAACACACACACACACACACACACACACACCCACCATGTATACATCACTTCAGGGGACATTACATTGACTTACATGCATTTCCTGGAGACTTATCCTAACCTTAACCATAACCAACACATGCCTAACCCTAACCCTAACCCTAACCAAGTCTTCACCCTAAAATTAATGATTCCCCTTGTGGGGACCTCCATTATGTCCCCATAAGGGAGCGAGTCCCCACACGTGACTGTGTAAACAGATGTAGGTCCCCACAATGATAGTAATACTAGGACACACACACACACACACACCTTACCCCTCTGTAGTGCATGTGTTTGTAATAGTGAGCCGTGCATGTGAGGAGTAAATACCGCATGGAGGTTACTATTCAATAGGTGAACAGGTGATCATCCCACATTTACGCAAGTATTGTACTTTTCGAGGGTACTTGTACTTGAGTATTTCCATGTTATGCTTCTTTATACTTCTATTCCACTACATTTAAGAGAGAGATAATTGACATGTATTTACCGGCTTTAACTACTTAAACAAAATGCATGTCTAACAATTAAACAAATGGACTAACTCTTTAAGTCACACAAAGAATCCAATTATTTAAATATGTTGCAAAAAGTAAATCAGAACTTTGGTCTCCAACAGTAAAACGCTAATTGATGCAAAACAATATTATCTAGAAATGTCACACATATCAATACAATTTTAAACAATTTTTCTTCACAAGGATTACTTTTAATTGTTATACTTCAAGTACATTTAGCTGATAATACTTTTATACTTTTACTTGCAGGACTTATGAAGTTTTTTCACAGTAATGTATTGGTACTTTTACTCAAGTAAGGCATCTGAATACTTCTTCCCCCTCTGAGCATCACACAGAGATGAATATACAGTAATCCTTCCCTCCTGCAGCAGTATTTGCGTGAGTCTTCGCCCTCGTCTTCCTCCCGTTACCTGCCTGTGTCGAATCACTTTCACGCGGCGTGCTCGTTGGCGCACTGCATCATGGGAAACCCGTCCAGCCACGCTCCGCCGCCGACCTTCACTTCGATTGGTGCTGACACCTGGCAAACTCTCCGGCGTTTTCACGTATGGGAGAACACCGACATGCAACTTCCTCCTGCGGTTTGGGCCGCTCCCCAAAACCTCTTTCCATTACCTCCAGTGCCACACAGATGTTTGGGCAGATTTCGCGCTGTAACTCCTGAAGCTCTGCCGTCAGTGGCCTTGTTGTGCTGAATGCTGTGTGTTTGGCTAGACGAATGGATTTACACAAGTGTTTATTTGAGATCAGATTGCCATCGGTCTGAAGCTATGGAGCCTTTGTGCGCTCACGCAGTGGATGCAGACACTGTGGATCTGTGTGGAGGGCTTTTATAAAGCACAGGAAATAAAACAGTCCAGGTTTCTGGAGTTAATTTGAGAGCACGTGAATGTACAGTAGCATGCACTATATGGACAAAGATATGATATTACGGCGAGAAATACGGTCCAATCACATCATTTTCTTCACGGTAAAGTTGCAATAAATCGAAAGATATTGAAGTGACTGTTATTTTGTATATATTGATTGTTGTGCTTTTATTTATATACATGTATGTATAAATGTGTCCGTTGATTGTGTATATATAGGATATATATTTTTATGTATTTTTGTATTCGGGATTGTTGGAAACGGTATTTCGAACTCTCTGTCTGTACACACAAGCGGAAGGATTGACAATGAAGTTGACTTTGAATCCTCAAAAGAGATAAGTATTTTCTGCCGTCCTGATTTGACCAATTTATTTCATTCAAACAGTATAATGTGTTATTTTACAAATCGTTGTAAACAGACGCCATCTACGTACGATTGCGTCCTTTATATCTCGATGTAGGAGGGTTTTTTATAGGAGAGAAGCGATGTAGTGTCTATCACAACTGGACCTTCTGTAGACACCCCCAAAGGCACCCCCCCCCCCCGGCACCCCCCCCCCCCCCCCCCTCCGCGGCATTATAATGCCCGTCTTTTCACTGAATTGTCGTCTTAAAGGGTACTCACAACAATTCCGCAACAACTTCCTCTCCACCTGTTGCACTTGACATTTCAACGTTAAAAACAATAAAACGGCATGAATTGCTTCGTCGCATTCATCTAGATCCTCAGTCTCGAGCCGGTTAACTAGCGGGCCTTCTGGAACACCCTGGAACCGAGGGAATCTGAAAGAACACGCCCATTGGCTACAAATCAATATCTGATTGGTTGATCAAACTGTCAGTCCAAACGTACGCTCTCATTCAGTGCAACGGCCAGGGCATTCGATCAAGGATGTAGAATACCTTGGTGAAGGATGTTCTACCCAGAGACCCAGAACAAGATCTGATTGGTTGCTTTCTTTTCTAACACAAAACCACTGAAATGCGTAGTGCATCGTCCGAGAAGGACAAACAAATCAACGTAACACTGTAATATTACAGATCAACAACACGGATACGAATCTCATTTATTCATTTTATTACATTTTATTTATATAATTAAATCGATGTTTTTGTTTGTTTTATCTGAGTGTTCCAGGGTGTTCTCTGAATACCTTGAAGGCCCTGACTGTTCGCCACTGAGGTTGACCGATGCCCTCCTGTCGGATTCAATGTTACAACACTTCCTCGGCTGCAGAAGCCTCCATGCTCGACTGTTTTCCTTTTGACCTGCGGTTTCAGAATCTATGGAAATTGATGAAAATGGCGCTCTGACTATTTATATGGTGAGATGATCGAGTGTAGGTGGAGGGAGTGAAGGATCATATGATTCATGGTTGCATAGTTGATTTTTCTTAAAAGCCTTTATTTGTTCAGGAAAGGTTTGGTGAACATGCGCGCTCTGTCTCTGCGTGACTCATGCTCTCTTTCACTGGTTAGTGGATGTGGAGGGTGAATGTTCGAGGAAACCCACTTTGATGACAAATCTTTAGGACAAAAGCCTAATGTTGGGATCATGACAAACCAATAATTGGTAAGAAACAACAGTTCTTGTATGTGAAGGCTTTGGTCTCCATCATACTTGCCAACCTTGAGACCTCAGAAATCGGGAGCATTTCAAAACCACCCCGGGGGGGGGGGGCTAGTGGATCGCCGGAGCTGTTAGATTAACATTGACATGCTTATTGTAGTTGTAAGTGCAATGCCTTGCGGCCTGTCGCACCATCCTTGATGGAGCATGTGTGAAAGGAGTGAGCAGAGGGTCGAGTTGTCGATTCTTGTTCTGTTTTCTGTGACTATCTTCCTCACCCTGACTTTCAGTTGCGTGCGCTACTAAAGAGACGCGCTACCCAGTGGCGTTTTTATATGTACAAAAGTGGTGGGGCACAAACAACTTAGATGTCTGTAAGCTTCTGCAGAGAGGTTCATGGCTGGCGAGGCTCTGACTCTTCAGGTTTACAAATATTATATTTTGACCTAAATCAAAATATAATATTATTTTCAAAAGCTTTTTTTGTCTGATGCTTCGATTAATTTTAAACAGACAGTTCAACAAAAGGACACCCAACAAAATGTAATTTTATCATTTACATATTGAATTGTTCTCTCTTAGTAAGATCCCATTTTCAATAACATTGCAGTCTTACCTTGACTTGAAGATGAAGTCCATTTGCCTATCCTTCTGGACACACATCTCTATTACTTCTTTGTAAAAGTCCTCCTTATGTTCTTGTAGTTTCAAAAGTCTACCATAAATATAATCTAATCAATAGATTTATGATTCGAAAATTATAAAAGTAGGGTAGACATGTGGATATTAACCGGCTGAACAAACGTGCATTTATCTAACAGCTACGTTTCCCACAGATCTTATTTGGAGCTATTTCTAAAATCCTATGGAGAAATCTCATTGCTTTTTTGTGGAGGGAAGCCATGCGCAGCTTACTTCCGGGTTTTAGGACGCGTCACTGCAGCTCTCTCTCCTCCTCTTCACACACCACACTTTTCGCGGCACACGTACTTACAGCCAATCAGCTCTGAATGATGTGAGATGACGTATGGTGGGGATGGCAGCACTATGCCCCTATGGTCATTATTTATTTGCCACACACATTAAATAGGAAAATACTCTGAGCATGCGCAGTGTCGTTTTTAGAGTCACCATTGACTAGACAGTAAGAGGGAGGGGCAGGATCGGGTTTTGTCCCACATGGCTCTAAACAGCTCAATAGGCACACACTGTAGACACTAATTAGAAGAGCACAGACTAAAACAGCAATGTACAGACGAATCAGATGATTAAACATGATCTTAAAATATATTTAATATATTTTTTTATTTATTTTTTGCATTTATTTGTAATCATTATTTTTAATACTTTCTGCTGACACTAGGTGGGGCTGTACCTGCCCCTAATGACCAGTCGCCCACTGGCGCTACCATGGAAACCAACAATGGTGTAGCTGTATTAAAGTCCGAGTGAAAACAGTCCGTGAGTAAATCTGATTTAGTCAGAAATCGGGAGAAATGCGGGAGAAATATGAATCCGGGAGGAAACCGGGAGAGGGCAATGAAATCGGAGTCTCCCGCGAAAATCGGGAGGGTTGGCAGTATGGTCTCCATGCAGCTAGGTGTAGAGAGAGGTCTATGGGAGAATTGGCGTGCACAAACAAGCCAACGGAAGCTTTTAAAAACCACGAAAGAAATAAGAAAAGTCCATTTTCTCCAACAATTAAATAACGGATTATAACGAATGTAAAAGCTCAACAAGTAATATTATGAAATTAGTAATATCATGTATTTTGAAAAGTGCTGCACAGACGCCGAATCTACCAATTTAAATCCTATGCAAACACTTGTTTTAACACTGTTATTTGTTATTACTGACTTCTCACCTACTTCATATGTTTCTTTTTTTATTATTCTATGGATGTTTACTTAATTAAAAAAAAAAAAAAAATGCAGTTATAAAATAAACAGACTCCTGATAACAGAAAACAACAACAAAACACGTAACAACAAACAACTAAACAAAACATAACGGGGGGGGGGGGGGGGGATGCAAGGATGACTTCCTAAGACAGCTGATTGTGATCGGATGTTTACTTAATTGATCTTTTTTATATATGTTAGTCTTTTTTCTGGACTGTCTCTTTGCCGTAACACTTTACATTTCCCCAATATGGGACGAGTACAGGATTGGATTCGGAGGTAGCGTAAGCTCTTGGTGTACGTCGTTCGGTAAAATGTCAGTATGGTTAGAAAAAGGGTCAACAATAGACAAAATACCTCTGTGACCTCATCCGTACCCAGACATCTACCCGCTCTCTCCGCTCCAGCCACGCTCCTCTTCTCTACATCCCCCGCACACGTCTCCGAACATGGGAGACCGAGCCTTCTGCTCGTTTCTTATTATTATTACAATTATTTGTTTAATCTCTCAAAGCGTATCAGTATCCCTCGTTGTGAAGCACTTCGAGATTTGTCTTGGCAGATGAGAAGCGCTATATAAATTAAATATATTATTATTATTAGTTCAGGCTCTTGTGCCAATAAGAGAAGAAGTTGCAGGTGGGAATCAGATTACACTCAGTCACTGTCTAAGTACTGTAGGTCGTTCACTTTTTCACGGCTAGGGAATGCATAATCGTCATACGTTCGATTGTACTTCATTAGGTTAGGGTTAGAACTCTGTTTACAGGTCAACAATGACGTTATTATTGATCTGATTAGGATTGTTTCGGATGCTTTCTACTTCCAATATACTTTTAATGAGGACAATCCAACAATAAGCGTATCTGTGTTGTCCGAATTCCTTGCTGCCTCTCTCGTTTGACTTCTTCTCTGAACTCTCACCACATGTTATGCTTCAGCTGCCACTAAGCGCTTCTCAAGGTCGTCCTAATCGTGTATTCCACCCTTCTCCATCTGTGTTGCATTCTGCAGGTCCGGCCGTTGTACCCTTCCTAAGGATCCTCACAGATCCGGTTACTGCACAAGCAACGCCTCTCCTTCGCTGGAGATCTAGCCTCTGCCGACCCTCAGATAGCGCCGTGCTGAGACACTTCCACAACACAAAGCCCTGAGGTATGTTTTTGTTCTCAACGGGGCTAATTCCTGAGATACGACAAAGAAAACTCGTACTGTACCAAAACAAGTGATTTCCAGCGCTTAATAGAATTCAAGCAGTGTCTACATTTCTTTTTGTGTGCAATACTTTCCCCTCGGTTTTCTTCTTCTTCTTCTTCTTCTTCTCTTCTTCTTCTTCTTCTTCTTCTTCTTCTTCTTCTTCTTCTTCTTTCTTCTTCTTCTTCTCTTCTTCTTCTTCTTCTTCTTCTTTCTTCTTCTTCTTCTTCTTCTTCTCTCTTCTTCTTCTCTTCTTCTCTCTTCTTCTGCTATGCCCTTTGCCACAGAGGGAAAGGAGGTAATGCGTTCACTAATTTGGCCCTGGGCTGCGCAGTCAAAGCCATATGCCAGAGTGAATCTGTAAAGCTAACATTAGGCAGCAGATATCTGAGGCTAGCGGCTGTGGGCTTTGACATCCTGTATTACACCTAATTGCCACCAGACATTACATCGAAGTCTCTGCAAAAATCCCCCCACAACCACCTGCTCCTCGCTGTGTTTACCTTTTAAACCGGGAATAATGCGGGGCGAGGGTTCCTCTCTGTTATTTTCTGACACCCGAGCTGAGGATTGGGGAACAGGAATGTCAGGAGAAATTTGAATTGGAGACGTGTTGGGATAGTTAAGGGTTATCCCCCAGTGCGATGTGATGCAGGGGTACAGTGTTACTTTTCTGATTTATGTGTTTTCGTAGGAGTAATGAGAGAGGGGGAAAACAGGGCAGGGGTAATATGGAGGCACAACCTAATTATGTGAATTATAAGTTTCACAGTCATTTTGGTAATACAGGGGAAACTTTTAATAGCGATGGAGTGTGAATGTATTCCGCGTGGTTGTGGTGGCCGTACATTTTTTGCAATTTCGTACATTTCAAGCACATCTCGGTGTCTCCTGTGGGCTGTACATTCATTCATTTTCCCCTTTTGCTCTTCCGACATGAAAATTCCCCACTCCCTGACAGTGTAATGATACAATGATTTCTCAGCGATGTATCCTCTCACACCGCAGTGTCGAATCCTAAATAAGTCGAGCAGCGCTGCACTCTCGCTTCTCAACTCCGCTGCACGTCTGAAACAGAGCCGAGAACTCAACCGGTGTGGACATAATAAGCCGGTTATAAAACAACAGTGTTTACGGACTTCGTGACTCCACTTTGGAAGGAAACCATGAAGTTTTGTTACAAGCTTAATTCAATTTCTCTGTCTGGTACACTTGGAAACGAACCTCCACATCTGAAAGGGTGACCTCAGCGATCGGACTTGGCTGTTGGACTGTGATGTGTTTCAGTTTGAGTGGTTAGTTACAGTGGCAGCCCGAAAATAAAACTGTAGGCTTAACCTGTGCAGCATAATCAGCATAATCTAAAAACTTGTGTTACACTATGGCAATGGGAAGAAAAACTAAATGTCATTATGAACGCTTCAGGGAAACTCAACTTTGTGTAGTTGAATAAAAACCCCTAATTTCTGCTGCTACTTGGACTGTTCCAAATCAGCCTCCCTTGCCATACTATTAATGGACTCACCCATAGCGTACCTGAGCATGTGCTCTCGTAAAAATGTAAATTATATATATTTTTACGGCAGGTACATTGTTGGTGTGTTTCGTAGTTATAGTGAATGGCCTTCCTGTATAAGATGTGTGTATGTGTAAAGTACGCACGTAGATAGACTAGTTGATTGTCTTTGCATTCATCGGATTTAATTTGAAGTCTTTTTAAGACACCTTGATTGCTAATTATTATTTTGCACAATGGTTAAGATAATGATAAGTTGTGTTACAGGCCTCTGCCAAGTTGTGCTTGTTTGAATGTGAATGCTAGCAATTAGCTTCCTTGTAGGGATGCCAGCGATTATTCGAATATTCGTTACAGTCTCCATTATCGAATATTATTTTTAAAAATCGATTTTTATTTATATATATTTTTTATTATTTATATATTTTTTTTAATTATTTATGTATTTTTTTTTTTTCTGGCTTAGTTTCAACCAAAATATATATATATATATATATATGCTAATAATAGTAATAGTATTAATAATTGTAAATGGCCATTGGTCACACCACCAGTTTGTTTTACTGTAAACTTGGAGGAAGCCTGCGTGCAGCACGCTACACACTACACACACGACCTCGCCCCCACCCCCCCCCCCCCCCTCTCCCTCACACGTGCGACTAAAGATGAACAAAGCGGCACCCGGCAGGTAAAAAGAGTTCCTCCTTGTGGAACTACTTCGAACATACAAGTCCAAAGGAAATAATCGATTATTATTCGCCAGGGCTGCCGAATAATCGATTTTGATCATGGTCAGTTTCTGGCAACCCTACTTCCTTGTTGGCCAGTAATATGTAAGTATTTCATCAAAGACTCTCCAGCAATGTATGTGACTGTGTACGTCATGTGTGTTCGTACATGTGGTCTAAAAGGTAGGGCACACCATTCAAGAGGGAACAACGATCTTCACAGCCTTGACTATCGAATCTTATCACAACAAGTTAGCAACGTAGCTCGGCGCTGTTCGAGATTGCAACAACAAAAAATGTCAGAAACAGTTGGTCTTAAACATGTTAGGGGGAATCATAGATATTCAACTAGTTCGAACAAGAAGCTAAGACACTATGCCTTGTAATCAGACATGTTTGATTACTGGTCGCCCATTTAGCGTGTGCGTGTAACCAACAAAGATCCTGTACGAGGGAATACTGAGGGTGAGCGAGAACATTGCAGCCAGGAGAATGAGACTAGCGGGACATCGCCAAAGGCATCAAGAAGACATGTGCAGCCGGCAAATTGGCGCTGTGGGAACCAACACACGGGCATCGGCCATGAGGACGTCCCGCACGAACATACGTGGACGTACTCAAGAACGACGCAGGACCACAAAGTACCGATGACCTGGCCGGATGTTTGGAGAACCGGGATGACTGGAAGGGACGATGGAGGACGACCTAGAGACGGATTTTAGAAGAACTGGCTTCGGGTTATCTTCAGCTAAATAAAGGGTCATGCAGCATTTAGTGACGACCGTATCGGTGCAGCTCGTTGATAAAGCGCCTCCGGTGTCAAGAGAGTATTTCCATCACAATGAGAACAAACCCAGCCCCATAGAAAACATGTGTCACATTGTGTGTTTGTATGTATGGGTTAGTGGTAGACAGAAAAAGGCAAAGGAGATTGAGAGCCCTAATCAGAAGCTGGCCTGTGGTTGGAAATGTAGCGTGAATGCTGCCGTGAAACTGTCCCCGCTACGATGCCGTGATTTATCACACAATACGGGACTCATAAAAGAACACCAGTGAGGAGAAGAAACCCAACAACAGGGACAAACGTGTAAACCTGCGTAGTGTAGCCTGACCGTCCACGTTTCCTTGCCAGAAAAGCAAACACACGTACATTTGGATATTTTCTTTTTCGCCTCGGACGTGACACAAACCCGTTGCCGCCGACATGATGCATCGCACCGCCGACCCTTCATCAATACGGATGATTACACTTTCTGCGAACTCGGTGTGGTTGCGTTGTAAATATTGTTGCTGGGAATCGGGTTGTTATTCCCACGGTGGCTCCACACAGTCCAGGCTTTCCTGAGATGCACCCGAGCGTATCCCACGTGTCGCTGCGTATCTGTGCTGAGAGGAAGCATGACCCGCTGCACTTTGGCACTTCATTAAACAACTCACAGGAACGCTTAGGGCACGAGCCTGCGGCGACTCGGGCTGATTGGAGCTCCAGGTAATATCCTTCGCCTTGCCAGTGAACACACACATAGGGACATCACAGATATAAACATTGGAGTCCATTCGTTGCTTAACATTTTACTATGGCAATGAGTTTGCTGCATAATGTATGTTTTGATTTAACCTTTGAATTTAGTGAACTGTAAAATAATGTAATCCTGAGCCAAAGGCGCCATTGGTTTGGTTTGATTTGTTTGACAACTCGACTATGGAAACACTTATAGACCACATGTTATGACACTTTGGGGGAAATGTGTAACCGAGGCCAAAGAACAACCCATTAAGCAGATAATAATCACGATGCATATTACAAAATGTTTTTCATTGTTAGATAAAGAATGCTTTAGGCGGGATTCTTTATTTCCTGGTTAACAATTATATATTTAATTCAATCTGTAATATCGACAGCAGCACAATAGAAAACCCACTTTCATTCCAAGTGTTTCATGAGATAATTGATACGGCTATTGTCTTGTCTGTTAAATGTGTAGCCTGTAAACTAAGCTTAGCATCAAAGCTGGAAACAACGAGCCTAACGTAAACATATCTGACTTCGAAGCCTGCGAGCTGGTTCAGGCAGTCAACTCGAGCACCAGTGATACATTAACACGTGACGCACCTCGTCCCTCTTACAACCAACCATTCTCCGCTCTATTGAAGCTGCCAGGTCTTCCTGCCTCTGCCTCACTACGCTGCTGCTGCTGCTGCTGCTGCTGCTGCTGCTGCTGCTGCTGCTGCTGCTGCTGCTGCTGCTGCTGCTGCTGCTGCTGCTGCTTCCACTGCTGTGTTCACGTTGCTATTGCTACGTTCATGTTCCTGCTGCTGTGTTTCATGTTGCTGCTGCTCGCCTGCCCCCCCAGCTCCACCCCAGCTTCCGCCCCAGCTCCCGCCCCAGCTTCCACCTCAGCTTCCATCCCAGCTTCCATCCCAGCTTCCACCCCAGCTTCCACCCCTGCTTCCACCCCAGCTTCCACCCCAGCTTCCACCTCAGCTTCCATCCCAGCTTCCATCCCAGCTTCCACCCCAGCTTCCACCCCTGCTTCCACCCCAGCTTCCACCCCAGCTTCCACCTCAGCTTCCATCCCAGCTTCCATCCCAGCTTCCATCCCAGCTTCCACCCCAGCTTCCACCCCTGCTCCACCCCAGCTTCCACCGCAGCTTCCACCTCAGCTTCCATCCCAGCTTCCACCCCAGCTTCCACCCCTGCTTCCACCCCAGCTTCCACCCCAGCTTCCACCTCAGCTTCCATCCCAGCTTCCATCCCAGCTTCCATCCCAGCTTCCACCCCAGCTTCCACCCCTGCTTCCACCCCAGCTTCCACCGCAGCTTCCACCTCAGCTTCCGCCCCAGCTCCTCCCCCCAGCTTCCATCCCAGCTCCACCCCAGCTTCCGCCCCAGCTCCCGCCCCAGCTTCCACCTCAGCTTCCATCCCAGCTTCCATCCCAGCTTCCACCCCAGCTTCCACCCCTGCTTCCACCCCAGCTTCCACCCCAGCTTCCACCTCAGCTTCCATCCCAGCTTCCATCCCAGCTTCCACCCCAGCTTCCACCCCTGCTTCCACCCCAGCTTCCACCCCAGCTTCCACCTCAGCTTCCATCCCAGCTTCCATCCCAGCTTCCATCCCAGCTTCCACCCCAGCTTCCACCCCTGCTTCCACCCCAGCTTCCACCGCAGCTGCTTCCCCAGCTTCCATCCCAGCTTCCATCCCATCCCCCCAGCTTCCACCCCAGCTTCCACCCCAGCTTCCACCCCAGCTTCCACCCCAGCTTCCACCTCAGCTTCCATCCCAGCTTCCACCCAGCTTCCACCCCCAGCTTCCACCCCAGCTTCCACCTCAGCTTCCATCCCAGCTTCCATCCCAGCTTCCACCCCAGCTTCCACCCAGCTTCCACCCCTCTTCCACCCCAGCTTCCACCTCAGCTTCCATCCCAGCTTCCATCCCAGCTTCCACCCCTGCTTCCACCCCAGCTTCCACCCCAGCTTCCACCCACCTTCTTCCACCAGCTTCCACCCAGCTTCCACCCAGCTTCCATCCCAGCTTCCACCCAGCTTCCACCCCAGCTTCCACCCCAGCTTCCACCCCAGCTTCCACCCAGCTTCCACCTCAGCTTCCATCCCAGCTTCCACCCAGCTTCCCCCCCAGCTTCCACCCCAGCTTCCACCTCAGCTTCCATCCCAGCTTCCATCCCAGCTTCCATTCCACCCCAGCTTCCATCCCAGCTTCCACCCCTGCTTCCACCCCAGCTTCCACCCAGCTTCCACCCAGCTTCCACCCAGCTTCCACCCCTGCTTCCACCCAGCTTCCACCCCAGCTTCCACCCCCAGCTTCCACCTCAGCTTCCACCCAGCTTCCACCCCAGCTTCCACCTCAGCTTCCTCCACCCCAGCTTCCACCTCAGCTCCTTCCGCTTCCACCACCTCAGCTCCCGCCCCAGCTCGGGGGATAGTTATCTAATCATCACTCAATATCCTTTGTAAATCTGTAGAGTGATGAGGTCCGAGCCTAGACGCCGAACTCAAACTATACGCTGCTTATAATAAACATATTAAGAACATGTGAGTTGTCTGACTGAACTATTTTTATAACAAACCTGCCCAAATATATCCAGAATTAGTGAATATATGACATCGGCTGTGTGGAAAAGATCCTCTGCCCCTCTCTCTCGGATCACGGGTGCTGTTGAACGATGGCCTGAGGTATGCTGCTGCCGGCTCAGTGTGAATCTGTTGCTGTGAGAGCTGCGTGTATTACATTGTAAAAGTCCAGCTGCAGAGAGCGGCTCAGAGCCCAGAATAGAACAGGGAATCCTGCCGCTTGTATTTAAAGGGGTGGGAAACACCTCCTCCCAGTGTGTGTGTCACACAGACAGAAACCGGAGTCTGGGCTGTAATAAATGAAGGGCCACAGAGGGGCTGTTTCAGGCTGTGTCACTGGAATAATAAAGCACCGGGGGAACAGCACGGATCACATGTTCCCCTGCGTGTGGAGGTTTCTGCCTCCTGTCACACACACAGACATGCAGAGCGGATTCAGACTTAAATCCCAGTTCGTCTGGATCTAAAATCCTCCCCACTCTCTCCCCCCGCCTCAGTATTCAGTTTCATCCCGGGAGTAAAGTGCTGTGGAAATTTGAGGATTTAAGTTGATGGAGTTCTGCAGATTTTGTTCAAACGGTGAAGTGATTTGATGACTGCCACATCGTCTGGTTACTTTCAAAGGTTCCCTGCAGAGTTTCAGACCTCCAGTAGTGCTATCGAGCTGAGTGGGGACTTCGTTTATTTCTCTTTTGCACGACGACGCAGCGACACACAGGAGACACAACACAAATGCATACTGAAGATTAACTATTCCACTGATCTGCAGGTGGTGGCAACAGGTGGAGAAACTGCATGGTGAGTAACGTGGATGTGAACAGTGCTGGTATTTAAATATCGCTCAAAGGTATTCCAGTCGAGTGTTCGCTAGACCTCGAGGTTACACACAATGGACACATGTTGTACGCACATTTTTCGTCTGTAACACTGAATGTAAACAAATATACGTCAAACAGTTTTTCCCACCATTTCCAGATCCTATTAAACTGATTTCTTTATATTTGGCAGAATCACATATCTTTGGAAAGCTCCTGAAATGTACACAAAAACATAATCACTTTATAACGGGGGGACATCTTGTTTGTTAGGTTTCCAAATGTCTTTCTGGATTTATCTCACCACCATTTGCAATTACATCTTCTGTTTTTAACTTCAAGGGTTCTGTCCAAATATGCTCTACAATCACCTCTTCCAATCACTTGGAAACTCGCAAGATATCTAAGGCTTATTCAAAATAAACTGCCACGAAAATAGCCCTACTTAACATTTGCAATCAATCCTAAGGTGTTGGTGGAAAGGAATATACATATAAGTATGCGGACATATCACTCCGCTAGCTGTTTCATGGTATCTTTGTCATGTATTGTTTATTGTTAATAACCGTGGACGATAATAAACGTCTACAGACAGAGGGAACCGGCTCACCTCTCATATCTCTGACCCCGCAGCATCAATCCGTCTCTTATAAGACTTTCTTCCATCGTCACATGACTTCTTGTAGCTCCCCTCTAGCTCTCCGTCCCCACCCCCCCCCACACCCTGCTCTCCATGCCCACCCAGGTCCCTCCTCAGAGGGCTCGCCCCCCAGTGGAAACAGGCCTGGTCTGGTTACCCACCGTGGAGATGATGGATTGACGGCTCACTTACGGGAAAGGCCGGGCCTTCAGGTAAACAAGCGCAGAGCTGTATTAAATATGAAGGAGAGAAAGAAAACATTTCTACCTTTTGGCTGGAACCGGGGGACAGGAATGTGGTCCGTGCTGCATGCATTAAAACCTGAATCTGACATGGAGCGTTAGAACAGATCCACGTTCAGGAGTCCGGCCAATCCTCATCTCCAGATAAAGCAAAGTGACTCGGCCATTTGTGTTCTAATTGCTTTTCCAAATTAGCGGATTACATTACGATTGTATCGGCTACTTGTGCACTTGACGCATCGCTTCAAATGAATGCTACCTTTTAGAAATGTCCTTGATAGTGGTGAGATTTTTGTTCTATATCCTGCCTTAATTGTCCTCCTTTTAGGCCTACCAGGCAATGATCCATGGGACGGCAAATCAACAAGGAAATTGGTCTTTGCCCTCCAGAATGCAGCCATTTCGCTCATTACCCTGCCACGAGAGACGTTCGCTGACATTACTCTCTCCGATTGGTCCTGATGGCAGCAATTTCATCTTCTAACAATCTGATCCTGACAAATTAATTTCATGCCAAAAAGAACCCCTTCTTCAAATGAGCGGCGACAAAAAGCGAGACAGACAAAATGAGAGAATGTAAGTGACTGTAAATGATGATTAGCCAAAGCCTGCCTCCACAGACAGGAACGTCTACGTTACCTAAAGAAAAACTCCCGTATAGTTTTAGCCGTATAAATAAGAGGAAATTAATTAAATGCAGGGCGGCGGTTTGGCGCCATGGAAAGAATACACAATTTAGAGTCTTGCGCCAAGAAGCCGAATGGGCAAAATGAAGGTGATCAGTCATATTTTGCTGCTTTTTGACGTTAAGCATATGCTTTTTTTTCTAAGAGGTCAGCTAAGCAATTTAGACAAATTGGACAAAATTGCAAAGGTAAACATAGGGAGAGGTCTCGTAATGTTTCTTTCACTCTCTTTTACTTTCCCTCCGTCTCATTCTCAGACGATGTTTTGTTTGGTAAATCCCTTACCTGAATGTTCTGTGACGGTAGGGGTGAGACAAAACGACTCCGTCAGGGCGACCAGGGCCAAAGTGTTATGGTGTTTGACTGCATCACCGTCCGGCAGGCCAACGCAAACGACACGCCTATGCCTTTAGAAAACACTTAACACACTGAAAGTGCAGTATGTTAATCTCATTTACCGTATGGTTTTAGGCTTTTATAATCCAGGGGTCTTTCATTGGGAGGATCTGCTTGAATTAGTTTCTCAATCGAGGCAATTTGCAGGATAAATAATACTTGGTCAGCTTGACCCTAGTTTTCATGATATGTTTTTCCAATGTGAAATCCTAAATGTGATTTATATTGAATTGCCACACTATTATATGTTTTACACACAAGTGTTGTCTTCATCAGCCTGTAGGAAAAATGCCAATTTATAGATTGTCTTTCACGAAACACTGGTCAACCTATAGTTTTGGATATAAATAATCTGGAGCTTTGGTAACTGCTTGATTTAATCTTCACCCAGTGCACATGTTGACTGTTAATAGCTTCTGCTTTAACATCCATTCACTTTTACGGAGTTATGCATTGTGTCATGCAACTGGAACATCTATATACCCTCTATTATAACAGATGAACACAAAACAATACAGGCAGACGAATACAGCTGTAAAACACAAAAGGAACTATTATAAAACGTTAAAAAGTTCACTTCAATTATGGGATGTGAGTCATTCTACAGAAACGCACACTTTTCTGTCCCCAGCCTTTGCAGAAAGCATACACTCTAAACATACTTTGTAGTCACATTTAATTTATATTTGAATAATGTAAAATGTTCTTTAAAATTAAACCTATTTGAGCCAGAATTGGGCAATATTTGTTTTTAATCAATTATATGAAATTCCAAGTACAAGAAAAGTGCTTGTCCCCAATGTCATGTATTGAGGTTTAGGGGCATATTTAGAGTTTACAAATATATTTCTCTCCAATTTTAAATGCAATAATGTATACACCACTATCACATTTATGAAGTGGATAACATAAAAAAAGCAACTAAATATTATAAATAATATAATGGAAATAGCTGTCCCCTGGTGTCATGTCACTGGTGTTACCGCTTGTGACATCACTTCCTACTTCCTACGTCCTACTTCCTGAAGAACTGAAGAAAGGTACGTTGTCAGTCTGCTGTCTTTTTTCAAATGTTGGAAATGTTCTCATTTATCTCATAATTTCATCCGAAATCACAAGAGCAATCCATCGCCCAATGGTTTCTTGTTCTAAACCCTCGATGTAAAATCATAAATGTGACTTGTAGGAAAAATGCCAATTTATTACGAGATGTTTTCACGAAACACTGGTCCACCTATTCTACTTGTTGATATAATCTAATCTGGAGCTTTGTGAACTGCTTGGTTTAATCTTCACCCAGTGCACATTTTGACAGTTCATAGCTTCTGCTTAACTTAAACATCCATTCACTTTTACGAAGAACATGTTTCCTTCTTCCTGCACTGTGTCATGCAACTGGAAAAGAAACCCTGGATTACCCCCCAGGTACTGAAAGCAACTGTTTTTATAATAATAATATATTTAATTTCTAAGCACTTTTTTCAGGTGCTCAAAGACACTTTAGAGTGGTATTCAAAAGGAAATAAAATAACATTTAAAAAGTTGAATTTTAATATTAAATCAACAACACAACATTATTCAGACGTTAAAAGCGGTGTGTTTTGGCCCATGTGTTGAAGGTGGGGAGGTCAGTGCATTGCATTATCCCAACATGTTGTAGTTTGACTCAATTGTACTCGGTGATACTTCAGTACCTTGATAGTTGTCGTCCATCAATCGCTCCAGAATATAAAAAATGTGATTTGGACTTGGATTAAATTGCTCTTCCCCTGGGATCCATACAAGTGGCTGCTGGGCCTCCGAGCAGCACTCAGCCAGAGCACCACCCGCTCTCCATCCATGTGGTACAATAATGTCGAGATCAATCATTGGCAAAGGCACACACACATTCACTGAACCCGTTGCTAACACCTTCTGGGTCTAGACATCCACGCTAGGTGCTGAAAGGTGAGAGCAGGCGGCGAGGTGATTGGTGGCAATGACCACAGAAATGAGGTTCACACAGGAAGAGGATCGGTTGCTATGACACCGAGTGAGAGCAAACCGGCTTTTCTGTTCTTTCACAACGTCTTTTTTGTGTGTTTTCTCCCATTTTGGAGTCTGCGGGGATTCCTCCGTCAATCTTCACCTTCTTTCCACAGACTCAATGAGGCAACATTTACATTGACAGGTTTTTATGCCACTTTATTGAGCTGACGGTATCATTACATTGATGACTGTGGCACACGTTGAGTTAGAAGTGAAAGCACTAGTGTGGAGCACTTGACTCTGTTCTGTCATCTATTTATCTAATGACTCGTTCACAGTTTAGACAGTGGGATAGATTCTGTCCACTCCTGGATGCCTAAAAAAGCACGATGCTGCCATAACCCTAATCATCTAATTGCCCCTGCCCTGCCTCATTAGAAAACAAGGCTAACTGGAAAATCACCTTAAGTGGAATAAATTAATGAGGCCTTCACATTGGATGCTGAGTCACCAGAGTGCTGAGTCAGGGCGACGTCACTACAAAGCAAACAGAGAGACTGACGCCGACTCTGACCATCACTAGACATGTGGAACTATTTGGTTATTGGCTACTGTTATGAGTAGCCTTGCATTTGTACGGTACAACGTTTAAATACATGTTTACAGCACGACTTCATGCTAAGCTAAAGGCGGCTAATGTTTGGCATGAGGATGTTTAGTAGTCTCTTGTTAGCTACTTTTTTATGACGCATACATAATTTGGACATTCACTAGTGCAGTATTTACTGACATATTTTATCTTGACCTTGTGTTTTATTTGAGGTATTTTACCAACAACTCATTAAAAAGACCAGAAGTGGTAACATGTTGACTAATCTCAGGTTTTTAGGACTCATTTCTGCACCACCCTATAGCTTCCTCCATTCCTGACTACCGTACTTTTCGGACTATAAGCCGCGACTTTTTTCCCCATTTGTTTTGTACAGCTAACGGCCACTAGGGAACCTCCTAATCTATGGATTTTACAGGTAAAATTAACCACCTTTAACTCTATGGGCTCTAGGACCGGTCCGCGCCCGCCACCTTTAAGCGGCGGGCTCCAGCAGGAAAAGCTGGAGGCCGGAAAAGAGTCAGACAGGTAGCGCGCCAAAGTCAAAGTGGAACCGAGAGACAGAACGAGAGCAAGACAGACGGACAATTTAGCTGCTGCAGCTTATATGCAGGTGCGCTTTATAGTCCGAAAAGTACGGTACTTTATTTGCCTTAAAGTAAAACAAATAGTTACTTTAAAGTTACTTTCTTGATAGCTATTGGTCAAGGAGAATAATTTACACGTTCAAATTGACAAAACTTAATGAAGATGACGTGGGAAATGACTTTGTACAGCAAATATGTCCACGAGATCATTGGAAATCATTACTTTTTAATGCCAGCTCAAAATCCTTTTAATCGAAGATATTAGGGAGCTTTTCTTTGTTTCCCTTAGGTTTCTCCTCTGGCTCAATATGTTAAAACCACCCACCTACAGCTTAAATCCTTGTGATGTTATAGTCATTGAACCCTTTGCACTCAGATTTCTGGTCATGTCAGTTTTTCTTTACTTTAGACATAGATATCATTCATTTTTACCATTCAAACTGCATTAAATCCCCCCTTGTGGCAATTCATACTGCAAAGATAGCCCTCTCCCAATCATTTACAGTGTTAGTTCATGTCCGGAACATAGCTGACGTAGGGATGACCCCGTAATGAAAGGATAACAAACAAGAAACTGATAAGAAACAACTCATCAAAAACACGCAACAGGACATTATTGAACCTGACAATGAATGCTATCTAAATAAGCAAGATGACAGACCCCGTTATTTTACAGCCAGCGAGCATCAGAGACCTCATAACTCAGCGGCTCGGAGGACATCGTGTGATGACTTCATTATGTTTGGCTCCCATGGTGCAGCATTCCTACCTGTTGCCCTCTGAACCCCGACATGCTGTGTGGACGGTAGGCATGTGTCTCTGGAGCAGAGGAGGCGCACATATTCTGGGCTAAAACAAGCTGTAAAATATCAACACTGTCAAGATCGTTCTGCGATAACAGTGTGAGAGGTTGTAAAATGCACAGTTACTACGGAGGGAAAATGCTTCTTCTATTCCACGTCACTTTGGCTCCTCATCAACCCTATCTATCATGTAACTGTCTGCTTGGATCTTATCCTCCACTTATCTTCGTCTTTTAGTTGCATTTCCAGTTTCCCTCTGCTCCAGCTGTCTGTCTGCTCCCCTGTTTACAATTGAAGGTTGACAAGATTGAGCATGCTAACAAGCTAAGAGATACGGTAGGACAAAAGCGTTCAGACTATGTGATAGATAATTACTTTTATTACAGGAAACATTTGCACTGTTAAATGGGCTGTTTGATCATTCAGTACGACAACAAAAATACCTATATTTTAGTCTTGTATGTCTGGGAAATATTTGCATACTCATGATTGTGCATGAAGTACAGAGCTGTAGCTAGAAACCTATTTAGCCTAGCCTAGCTTAAAGCGCATACGCAGACAGACACAGCTATTCTGGCTCTGTCCAAAGTTCAAACATGCTACCAACACTTTGTCAACACAAGAGAAAACCAGTTGCAATTACTGTATCTAAATGTAATTTTGAAATGTGTTCATAGCAGCTGCTTTCCCTACATCAAGTATTTATGCTAAGCGCTAAGCTATGCTAAGCTAACCACCTCCTGCTCCAGCACCATGCATACAGCACTCTAGAGATATTAGATATCAATATTTGATCCAACTCTAAACAAGATAACAAATAATCATTCTTCCAACATTTCTAAAACCCTTTTCATTAAAAGCTTTATGTTAGCTGTTTTGTTTTTTTTTTACGGCAAACTTTGTTAATATAAGATGTATTTTATTGATCCCAATTTGGGATTTTTTTTTCGTTGCAGCCGCATAAAAGGAAAAGGAATTGGACATTAGAGAAATTAAAAGAAATAAACAATTCAAAATGTCAACACAGTCTCACGGCATTTTGTGTTATAGTCACAAAATTATATTGATTCGTGTTCACCAACACGATTTCCCCATTTTTTTCGTGTCACACAGAACGATTTTAAAAGCAATGTAAATAATAACTAATTAGAAGGAAAAAGAGATTTAAAAAAATACAGATTTCAGTATTCTGACTCAGAACAATTTTAGAAGCAATGTATTTCTATTGGTAGTATGTTTCGTGCCTGCACCAAATAATAAAAAATACAGATTTCAGTATTCTGAGGCTCTGAGCCATTTATTTTCCTTGCGGACGGCAAAAAAACTCCGACATTATACTATTTAAAATAAAGGGGTTAGGCTTAGGGTAAGATATTGAGGAAGAAAATGTTTATATGAACCACACAGCTTCCGGACTTCCAAGACCCAACCGGACAAAAGGACGTGGTGCAGGCACGAAACACACTACCAATAGAAATACATTGTATTTAAAATCGTTCCGTGTGACACGGAAAAAAATAGAAAATCGTGTTGGTGAACACGAATCAATAGATTACATTAATTTCATGACTATAACACGAAATGCCGTGAGACTGGGTTGAAAATGTACAGCGTGAGTGAAAGACTCATCTCTGCTCTAAGGTTGTAGAGTTCAGTTATACTAATACATGCAGTGCACAAGTGTTCGAGTAGCTTCACCTGGTGAACTCGAGTTAAATAGTAATTTGGACGGTTATTCTGTGCTTTAGTGAACAGATGACTTTGAGTTTATCGGTCGGTTCTGCCCCTCGAGCGGTCCAACCATCTGTCTCTCATCTTCCTGAAGCCTTTACCATCACTTCCCCTCGGCCTGCCGTCCCTCTGTGGGAGACGGAGGTGTTGATAGTAAAAAAATGATGTTACTACTGATTCCTTTTTCTGGCAAACTCATCGCTTCAACCTCAGTTTTTAGCCCGCAGTGATGTAACTGCAGCCAGACCGTAAGCTCGATTGAGTTATAAATGTGTATTAAACATACAGTAGAGATGCTCTGCAGCCATGAATAGGTTTAGCCGGTTATATAATATCTTAGTAGAAGGAACTAAAAACATTTAGTTTTTTTACCAAGCACTTACAGTAAAACTAGGGAACAAGGGAAGTCCATAAGCGCTCATGCATGGGAAAACGCCACCAGACATGTTAGTCCATAAGTGGACAAATTGAATTTAAAAACATATATTGTTATCATGCATTAGTAAGTATCATATTTAGATATACTTGCATTTTTTTTTTTTACAGTTTGGAGCAAATGAAAGTCATATTTTTTTAGTTGGGCCTTTCTTTTAGCAACATAAGGCTATAAGATGTTTTGCTAATCCGTCCTAAGTATTTCATTACACCTGGACATACGTCACCTACTTACGACAAACTTCATTTCCCCTTGAGATCAAAAGCCAACCATGTATTCCTCTTTCATCTGCCTTTTAATTAATGTTAATAAGAGTAATTCTTAACTTGTCAATACAACAATCCTGTCCATATGTATACATACAGTAACATTATGTATATAGATTATAATTTCTTTGAAGCCCAGGCAGACATAAGCGGCTTTCTTTCTACACATTTAAATCTCCCGTTTTCCAAATCCACCGTGAAGACCGTATAAATGACAAAACACCGGACCATGTTACATACACTATAGCATAAGATAACTTTAAGCAAAGTAAATAACAGTTAAATACAGACAAACAAAACCACATTTCCTCGTTGGCTGCATTCTAGGCTATTTGTTTCCTACCAGCGTACATTTTCCCCGCAAAAGTGTCCATGCCTGCTGCTTTCTTAGCGCTGTTGACCCTCAATCATAATCCTATTATTCATACATACATACAATTAAATACAAAATGTTAAGTACCACCAATGCAAAGGCTACTATTACACAGCGCTACGTATATGTCTGGTGAACAGCAGTCTGCTCTTAATGCCAGGCTCAGATTGATCAGTTGTGACAACACATGACGCCACCTCCACCCCCCCACCAAGGTTTGGTCCTCCCCATATCTCCTTTCCTGACTCCTTCCAGTGTCTCCGTCCCAGACGCTCCAGACAGACAACATATTTTCAGGTGTCCCGTGTTTCACTTGGGTCAGGGCCTCCAATACCTAATACCTGTAAGCCCTATAATATGGTAATTTGTAGCGGCTGGGGTAAGGAACGTGGATTTATCAATAACTGGCCTAACCGGTTTCATATTGAGCTTAGATTTGGTTTTTGAGGAGGGAGACGAGGGGCGCACTGAGGGGTGAGGTGAAACAGAGGTTATTCAATAAGGGGGTTGGTTGTTATTCCAAAAGGGAACTTATAGGCTGTCTGTGAGCAGGCACTGACAGCCCCATAGACTGACACTCCGCGTCGCTCCCCGGGGGAAACGGGTGTATGACATGCATGTGCGTACATACATGTGCATAAGAACACATAGAGATTCAGGCAAGCACATGAGGGTTCATGAAAGTTCCCATACATGCATTCATCCTGCCATCATTCCCGCAGGTACTGTAGTACAACTGTGTGTTTTTTAGAGGCTTTTAATGCAAAATATTAAGATTCTTTAAAAGACTGATTTTTGGCTCGTATCCTCGCAAAGTGGTGTTTTCTCCGGCAAGAAAACACATCCAAAGTGTATCACCTCTTATTAGAAATGTGGCCAAGTATACGCTGCTAATTGTAGAACAAGTAGCTTCTAACCAGAAAACAGCAGAAGAAGAATTGCAGTTATGCTAAGCTAGGTCTGTCAGCAGTGAAAAGTTGTGCTATGTTGTCTTTGATTTCATTTGTTAATGCTGTATACATCATTGCTAATTGTGATCCTGACAGAGTTAGCATGAGGACTTTGAAGGCCTGCTATTGGCTGATTAAATGCTTTAGGAAGGACGTGTTATTTACATTTATTGTAGTTCTTTCTGCAGACTCGCCACATTTCACTGTGTGTGCTGTGTGCTCTGCATGTGTGGCCATTCATCCCTCCCAATTCTATTCTTGAAGATATGTTTCCTTTAATCGCTGGATCCCAGATCGACCTGTGTTCATTTAACAAATCAGCAGTGGGACCCAGGAGCTCCGTGTTGTCTTTTTCTATCAAAGAACTGAAAAACTAAGCTCTACTTCACTGACAACTTTCAAAAAAATCCATATGCAGCACTTCCCTGTCTTGGTTAACAGAAAAAGTCACTTAAAGCCAACAATTCCTCATCGAGACAGGGCTTGTGGTCGAAAAGCGGAATTTCTGCTATTTCTAACTGCGCACATTCACACACACACACACACACACACACACACACACACACACACACACCACACAACACACACACACACACAACAAGAGGAACTTATTAAGTCTCCTTCCCACTGTCTCTGCATCGTGCCGGGTCCAGGGAAGTGCGGCATAATGAGCGGCAGAGATGAAAGCGGCTCTGCAGGCAGCAGGAGGCAGCCGGCTTTACACCGTGAAGTGTTTCTGGCCCGCGATATCTTCTTCCCCGATCTCCGCGGACAAAACAGGAGCAGACCTGGCAGATGGTTGTGATATAAGATAAACCACCTCCAGCAGGACGAAGCACGCGCTGCTGTTTAACACCACTAACTGATTCAGTGCATTTTAAGCTTGGTTTATGAATCGTCTTTCATTGAAATCAGTCATAGCTATCAGTGGTGAAAGTAACTGAGTACACTTGTGAGTACTTGCACTTTTACACATTTTCTGCTGCTTTGTACTTCCACTCTACAGTTCAGAGGTAAATCATGTAGTTCTACTCCACTACATGTATTTAATCCCTTTAGTTACTTCACAGATCTGGATGAATGGTGTGAAATGTAACCAAGTGTTAAATCAGACTTTAGTTCCACCTGGAGTAAATCCACCAGCTACCAAGCAGTCTACAAAGTACTTCAGACTAGCTGCACCTTCACCAGCTTTGAGAACACTTTCATGATCAATCATTATAAAACAATCATATATATTATTCTGAAATGGACCAATCTGCACAACGACTACTTTCACTGTCGCTACTTTCACTATATTTTGATGAGAATACTTTTCTACTTTTACTTGAGGAACATTTTGAATGCAGGACTTTTACTGTAACAGAGTATTCCTACACTCTGGTACTTCTACTTTGACTCAAGTACAATATCTGAGTACTTCTCTCTTTTACTCAAGATTTGAGTACTTCTACTTTGACTCAAGTACAAGATCTGAGTACTTCTCCTTTTACTCAATACCTCAGTATTCTACGTTGACTCAAGTACAATAACTGAGTACTTCTACTTTTACTCAAGACCTGAGTACTTCTACTTTGACTCAAGTACAAGATCTGAGTACTTCTACTTTGACTCAAGTACAAGACCTGAGTACTTCTACTTTTAATCAAGTAGACGATCTGATTACTTCTACTTTTACTCAAGACCTGAGTACTTCTACTTTTACTCAAGTACAAGATCTGATTTACTTCTACTTGTATACAAGACCTGAGTACTTCTACTTTGACTGAAGTTAGTTAAGCCTGTGACCTAAGATTTTCAATGACATAATTACTCTGTAGCTATGTTAGTTTGACAATAAAGAACCTTGAACCTTGAAGTGCAATATCTGAGTATTTCTACTTTTACTCAACAAGATCTGAGTACTTCTACTTTTACTCAAGTGCAATATCTGAGTATTTCTACTTTTACTCAACAGGATCTGAGTACTTCTACTTTTAACGAAGTGCAATATCTGAGTACCTCTATACTAAGTGCAATATCTGAGTACTTCTACACCTCTGCTTGTGATAAAATATCAACTTTATTATGGAATTTGATAACTTTCGTACAACTGCAGCCATTATAAAAGTATTGAAAGTGTTTATTTGAATGAATCATGTAGATGTCATGTGCTATAAACAATCCCCTGGTAGTTGAAAGTCTTTCCGTTAGAAACATCCCTGCATCTGCATCGTATTCTCCCGCAGGACCCCGGGGAGAATACCGCTTTAAAACACTGACACGTGCCCGGAGGATCTGAGTGACTGTTGGGTGTAGTTAATTCGAGGCGATGTGGCCACACAGTTAATCAGCTCCATGCTCAGTTTGTTAATACTGGATCCCGAGATTACCTAGACGTAATGGCCTCATTAATTACGCACGTGTGCTGTGTTTTTAATTAGTCACTGTTCACGCAGCAAATCAGCGGTGTGTTTTTGTGCCGCTCGGTGTGTGACGCACTGACGTTACTCATAACAGCTGCTCAGTGGTCCGCTGGAAAAGAGAGAACCAATGATGTGTCGGGGACTGGAGCGACTGTGTAAAAGAGAAAGCATCTGATGTGTGTCTGGAATACTGTGTGTGTGTCTGCTCTTTTTCAAATGCATTTGTTTCTGGGCGGGTTGTCTTGAAAATGGCTGTGTTCATTGTCTGGCTGCAGTATAGGCTACCTGACAGTGTTTGTGCGGGGACATATTGTTTATATCTCGATATGAGGGTTCAGAAATGTGTGTGTGTGTGTTGTGTGTGTGTGTGTGTGTGTGTGTGTGTGTGTGTGTGTGTGAGTTTGTATGTATGTGTGTCTATATGTATGTCTGTGTGGGTGTGTGTGTGTGGTGTGTGTGTGTGTGTGTGTGTGTGTGGGTGTGTGTGTGGTGTGTGTGTGTGTGTGTGTGAGTTTGTATGTATGTGTGTCTATATGTATGTCTGTGTGTGGTGTGTGTGTGTGTGTGTGTGTGTGTGTGTGTGTGTGTGTGTGTGTGTGTGTGTGTGTGAGTGAGAGAGAGAGAGAGAGAGAGTGTGTGTGTGTGGTGGCGTGTGCGTGTGTGAGTGCGTGAGAGAGCGAGAGAGAGCGAGAGCGAGTGTGTGGTGTGTGTGTGTGTGTGTGTGGTGTGTGTGTGTGTGTGTGTGTGAGAGAGAGAGAGAGAGAGAGCGCGTGTGTGTGTGAGAGCGAGAGAGAGAGGAGCGAGAGCGCGAGCGAGGCGAGAGCGAGCGAGAGAGAGAGCGCGAGAGAGCGCGAGCGAGAGCGCGCGAGAGTGTGTGTGTGTGTGTGGTGTGTTGTGTGGTGTGTGTGGTGTGTGTGTGTGTGTGTGTGTGTGTGTGTGTGTGTGTGTGTGGTGTGTGGGTGTGTGTGTGTGGTGTGTGGTGTTGGTGTGTGTGTGTGTGTGTGTGTGTGTGTGTGCGTGTGTTTTTGGGATCTCCGCAGCTCGATCGCAGCCCGAAAAGTGATCTGTGAGTTCCCATCAGGCCCGTCTCGCCTCGGCTCAGTGGAAATGTGTTTCTAATGTGTATATGTTCTGAAGCGCCTGCGTGTGTTAATTAGCGGCTGCAAAGTACTTCACGATGCAGCGCGGCGTTGCGTCGTAACAAAGCGTGTTGGGCCCGTGTGACCGCGGCTTTCTGCTACCGCTGGTTCCCACTCGGGTCTTTGCTTATTTCATTTCTGCTTCGTAATGGGAGTCAGATGCGACGGTGTTTACAACCGGCGCAAATCAGTCACCTGCTGTCTAATTAGCTGCAAATGAGCGAACAGGGGAGGCGGGTCTTTTGTTCTCCGAGCAGACACGAGTGGAGGATTAAACTCTGTGGGCTGTTGTCTGGTTGAAATGTGTCTGAGCATGTAAAGGCACAGCAATGAGAAAGTAAGCGTACACACATTGAGAAAAATGTAAAAAGACTAAGTTAGATACATGTTACTATAGAGTATATGTTTGCTTTATTTCTTCATATTATATTGACAAAATTGCTAGTTAACACTACTGAGAGTCAAGCTCCAAAGGGTAGCTTATAAATTGAATTAATTGTTGCATTATTCTATTTTTTTAACAGCCTAAAAATACATCAAGATGACATAAGAAAGACAGAAACGCTGGACGAATATACAGGTCAAAATACCAACACGGTGAGAGGTTTAAAGCTTGTTTTAACCTGGAGTAAAAATATCAAAATAAAAATAAAATATATTTAAAAACATACAGAGGAAATGGATGATTCCGAATGACCAAATACATTTTGGAAAGTCAAAAAAATCCTAAATGTATTCATCACTTTAAATAATACACACAGTTACTAAATGCCGTTATATTCTTTGCTTAATACATAAACAACGTAAGACAGACAATCCCATAGTAGCTCCCAGTGCAGGGTGTCCGCGCGGTCTTAACAAGTAATACAAATCAATTTAGCGAAAATTAAGCCTATTAAAAAGTATAAACGGCATTTTCCAAGGTGTTACATCTCGTAGCTTGTTTTCAGTAAGTATATAAACGGTCCAGAGAGGTTGTGTTCTACCGTCTGCCTGAATGTAGTCATGGCGTAGGTGTAGTGTGATTCTGTGTACTTTATTGATGGCATCCCGTTGGGTTTGACGTCATCTGAACAGGACGTCGCACGCTCACTGCTTGATAGCACGAAGGTCCGTTTACGCCGGTTGCTAAGCAACATCGTTGGGGAAATGCAAGTCTGCGTCCAAATGGTTGGAAGATAAGGAGGAAGGACAATCAATACTGTATATAGGCAATGTGAGGTGAAGTGTGTCGCCAAGGTAACCGGTTAAAACTCCAAGTGGCGATGAGGTCTTAAGATGTCTGGAAAGGGTCTTAAAAAAGGTCTTGAAAGGTTTTACATTTGACTTCAGGATCCTGCATATCGGCTGCAGAAGGTTCCCCGTCTAAAAGAGAAACACCCATCTCCATGTGAATGAATGATTCCCCCTCAAACTGGATTTATGAGCATTGTAATTCCTCCCCACACACGCCTCTGCTACCGGCCGTAGAGCAGCCATGTAACTCTGCAGAGCGACACATCTGAGGCGACCTGTGACTCCATGGTGAATGGAGGCAAAGGAAGGGGAGGTCCTGTCCCATTGTCCACTTCAATCCATCCTCACCCAGGACAAGGCCTCTTTCATTCACTTTCCCTGCCAGCTCTTTTATTGGGCTCTCCCCAAAACGGGTGGGCGATGACGGACCCCCCAATTCAACGCGGACCTCGGAGGGGTCAGATGTCGGATGTGTGTAGGACATCGTGAAGACGAAGGAGAGGAACAGGAAATGTCGGGGTCAGGAGTGATGGGTGGATGAATGGAGGAGAGAAGGAAACACCAGTTTGAACAGTGGGAACTTGAACTCTCAGTAATTCAAGCTTCAAAGACATGCACCTTATCTTACAAGGAAGACTTCAGGCCAAGCACTATTCTATATTTGATTGCACTCCATTTCAATGTAAACTACTGCTTTATTTTATTCTCTATTTTACTATATTTTTTTCTTATGGTATTATAGTGTTCTTAAAACACTTTCGCTATCTGTGTTTTGTGTTTAATTTGTGTTTTACTTGTATGTATGCACAACGACACCGAGTTGACTTCCTCGTACGGGACAACCTACTTCGTGATAAACCTGTTTCTGATTTCTGAGCTTGTTTATCAAACGTTGCTGTTTTTTCATGTTGTGTACCCGTTGCATTGCCCCCTCTTTTACTTTAAACACCAGTACTTGTCTGGCTTTGCCTTTGTTTCAGTTCAGGAGTGCCTGACCAATGCAAATATAGGAAACAACACAAGGACGCTCAAAAGTAGATAGTACATTTACTCACTAAAATGAGATCGAATGTCATATAAACTAGAAACCCATCGATCCGTAGGTCGTCTAAGACAGTCCTTTACCTGCCACTTCCTGTTTCTTTGCGGTGTGTTTCTGAAGTAGATTGGATTAAAAGATCCCTTTCGGAGTCTTCTGGATCCACCCTGATGCCCTTATACGTTTTAACATACCCGTGAAAGATACACGATTGTGCAGAGATACCATTCTACTCTTTTCCAGGTGAGGCCCCTAACCTTTTGATTCGTTATCTATACTCTAAAGCAGGGTGTCAAACTCAATTTCATTGTGGGCCACATTAGCATTATGGTTGCACTCAAAGGGTCGGTTGTAACGATATAAATATACATATATAAATACATAATATATATGAAATAATGTATTATATTATATTATTGCCTCTGCATTGGATTTTTATTGGATAGGGTAATCACTTCATAATTAACTACGTCTGAAAGCAGAAGTCCAGGGTAAATGATTGCAAGTCTCTTCAGTGCGCATGTCACAAAATGAGATGCATTGTGGGACATCAATCAATCAATCAATGTTTATTTATACAGCCCAATATCACAAATGTTACATTTGTCTCAGTGGTCTTCACAGTGTGTACAGAATATCAGTATGACAATACGACACCCTCTGTCCTCAGACCCTCTGTCCTTAGACCCTCTGTCCTTAGACCCTCTGTCCTTAGACCCTCTGTCCTTAGACCCTCACATCGTACAAGGAAACACTTCCGGAGAAAACCCACAGTTTAAAGGGAACATGGAGAAACCTCAGGAGAGCAGCAGAGGAGGGATCCCTCTCCCAGGACGGACAGACGTGCAATAGATGCCGTGTGTAAATCGAAAAGATAATACATTTGCAACATAGGTAGTCCAGATGTTTGGAAATGCATGTGTGTATAATATACACATGACATGTAGTTTATGGGCAACATGTGGGGAAATTCAGTAGTTTAACAGCAACAGGGTAAGATTGAAAAACAGGACAGCACAGATTCACACAGATTAATACAATCAAGGATAAATCAAAGATAAAAAAAAAGAAAAATGAAATAACTATAAAATAAGAAATTAATTAAAATGAACATATATAGATATTCTGTAAATCGGCATGTAACCGTATAATAAACGTATTATATTCTTTGCAAGCTCTTGCGGGCCACATAAAATGAAGTCGCGGGCCGGATTTGGCCCCCGGGCCTTGAGTTTGACACCCCTGCTCTAAAGTGTGTGCCGTCATTCCAAGTGGCCACATTGAAAGGTGGTGTGACATGTGCGCTTGCTAAGAGAGGGGCGACACTAGATACATCTCTAAAATGGATCGTCACACTGATGGTGTGACAGAGCTGTACCCGGTTCATGTGGCTTGAGGATGTAACGGGAGAAGGTCTGAGATGCTATTCCACCATTTGGTTGGAAATGCGGCTAAAGCATTCTCACTTCTCAACGGGTTTGCTTCGAAGGAACCTCAGTCGTTTGTTTTTTAAACAACGCATAGTTGACAGTTAGATCTGTAGACTTAAAAAAACGTACAATATTCATGGCCGGTATCAAATGATATTGCAATGTGTTAGTGGTGCAGGTCTGAACGTTTTCTATCGTCTTCAATTGGTTCGGTAAAAGCTGATCATTTAGCATTGTTGCCATCAATTATGAATTCATGGTTTCCCTTCCAATGCTACACTTCCCACACACTCCCATTTTCCTTCCAGCTACAGGAAGACACTCGCCAAGCCGCTACAGTGGTGGAAAGCCACCGGTTCCCATCACAACCAGATGTATACCCATGTCTTTCCGTAGCATTTGGATGGGGGCACGCACACAAAGTATTGTAAATATTGTATCTCCTATAAGACCCCGTAATAGTCCTGATTGCAACCCCAGTGTTTGTGTTATGCCGTGTGTTTTCGCCAGCGGTCTCATGGTGGTGACAGCCTAAAAGGCAATGCAGCAACACTGGTGACACACACATCCAACACACACACACATCCACACTGGCTCCAGGGCGGACCAGTTGGTGAAAGATCCCGCCAATTGGACCTGGAGACAGAAGTAACGTCTGCACACACGTGTAGTGGAAGGTTTATTATCCTGTGTTTCCTGGCTGTGAGCTTTTTCTTCGGGACAGTTTTCTTTTTGGTTTTCATAAATCCACTTTGCGCCATTGGGATGGAGCGAGACACGGGTGTGTAGACATGCCCTGTCGAAAGAAAGACCATCGTAGACACACACACACACACACACACCTGCTCTCCTCCAGATGGGTGCTGCTGTGCTTCATGTGGCCCGTAGTGGTCGGCTGAGGAATGCTGAAAGAACCACAAGTGGACCAGACACCCAGCCAGATGACATCAAATCCAATTGGCTGGTTCCTGTTCTCTGTATTTCTCTGTCTCTTCGTCGTTCCACGGTCCCCTCCTTGTCCTGTTTCCATTCCACTCTCCAGACCGATAACCCCCCATGACATGTTGCTATATTTGTCCATAACTTATGTCCAAACTTTACTACATTTCGAACCATTGGATTAATTGCCTCAAACACATTTATGATCTTGCTCTTGCGCCACCATTGGGTTGACATTAGTAGTATTGGATACGATAACATAAAATATACCTTTATTGATCACTGTAGGGACATGCAGGTGTCTATGTCAGTGTCAGGGGAACTATAGGCAAGTAGTACTATTGAATAACCCTTGTAGTTTCTGTCCACTCCCATCCCGAGGGCAAACACATGTTACGCCTCAGGATCATTAAAAAAAGTAGTTCAATACAAATTGAAACTTGACCAACTTTTGAATTAGTTTGGCAGCTTTATGGATGAGTTCGATGGTTTTTCCGAGTGAAGACGTTGAGAGATGATTCTGATGATTCTTATTTTCACTTATGCATATTTATTTTCTCTTCTTACATGAACTTTCAGAAAGTCTTGTTGGTCAACATTGGATAACTTTGTCGGGCTGACTTTAAGTATCTCACTATGTTACACAACTTTAACGGCCCGTGCACACGGCGGCGTGTCCTGCCTCGACCAACAACCAATCACGTGAATCTCCCGCCCCTGACACACAAGCAGCGGTTTGATTGGCCGAGCTTGTACTGGCATATGATTCGATTGGCTGACGCTTCTGCCGAGGCGTCAAAAGTTGAACATTGCTCAACTTTTGCAGCGAGCCACGCCAGCAACGCTCCACGTCGCTTCCCACGATGCAGTTCGGCTAAAAGTGACGTCACCCCATTCAAAGTGAACGGGCAGAAGCGTTGGAAGCTTCAACGCTGTGTGGACGGGCCGTAAGGCTTTAACAACCCACAATGCAACACTCACTGTAGCAGCTGGTGTTACTCTGGCAATCGCTTCATTAAAAACAATATCTGGTGTTGGAGATACATAAATGTTTAGTCTTTAAATATTATCAAACCGAATTTCCAGCTGGAAAAACTTCAGGCCACACGGTACTTTCCTCTCCCTCTGCTCTTCCACCTTTTTCTTCCTAACCTCTTTCCTCCAGCCCAAAACCTTCCTCCCTCCTTCCTCATCTTCATCTCAGGTGACTCTAACCCTGCAAACGCTCATCAGAAATTCTGCTTTTGCCAACCGCTCCCCACCGTCCCGCCTGCAGCCGCCAGGACAAACGCTGAGTGTGAAAGCTCTCATTTATCACCGGGCACCACCGGGCAGAGGGCCCAGCCAAACTGTAGCCATGGGCGGGGGGAACGTGAGGGTTGAGAGTCGGAAAGACGGGAGGGAAAGGGTGGAGGAGACTAGGATGCATGGTGAGGAGCCAAAGGAGGAGGGGAGGGTTGAGGGTGGGGTGAGGTGGTGTGAGTTCTGGAAAGGGACGAGATAGCGGGAGGGAGAGCGGGCAGTGAAGCTGGAAAGATGGATTTGGTGCTAGCAAGAAACTGGGTGAGGTTGATAATGGTTTGCCAAAACGTCAAAAAAAGCTGAGAAAGAAACGAGGCGCAGTAAAAAAAAAAGTATTCGACACTTCTTCTTAAATGTATGTTCAAAGTTCAAAGGCTTTATCGTCATATGCACAGCTACAGTACAGTTATTACATTACATGTCACTTGTTAGACGCTTTTATAGAAAATAGAATTGGTCACACAGCCCATCCTAGTGCCAGGAGTCTAGCACTAGTGGGCAGCTAGTGTACAGCGCCCGGGGAGCAATGGGAGTGAGGGGGGAAGGGGGGTGTCCGGTGCCTTGCTCAAGGGCACCATGGCAGGGCAGGAGGTGAACTGGGATCTCTCCAAGTAGCAGTCCACACTCCACATTGTAGGTCTGGTCGGGGACTTGAACCGGCGACCTTACGGCTCCCAGTCCAAGCCCCTACTGACTGAGCCCCTGCCAGACATTTTGTTATTTTTTAAACTTATTTTATTTATCCAAAGCGACTCACACACTCAACACTGTGGGCGATCACAACAGGAGCAATTTGGGGTGAAGTGTCTCAGGGACACAACGACATGCTGACTGCAGTGGGGTTTGAACCTGTGACCCCCTGATCCGGACACCAACGCACAACCCACTGCGCCACACGCCTCCCCTATGTTACAATGAAAAGCTTAAGTCGCAGGCTCCACTTACAATGCAATATTAATATATATAAGACATAAAACAATCAAACGAATACAAAATAGTGCAAGAAGGAAGAGTAGAAATAAAATAGTGATATAGAATGTGGCAAGACTAGTGTGCAGGAGAAGTTAATATACAAGTAAGATGGACGAAGGTGAGCCAAAGATAGAAAGTAAAATGAAACGCAGCACAGTGAAATCAAATCTGTCGAATTGTAAATACTGAGTGGTACCAGACAGTAGAAATACAGAGTATATCATGTAACCTTAATCCCTCACTATTTTTACTTTAGGAATTTCTTTTTAAAATAATATTTCTTAATATGGGCCAGCTGTGGCTCAGGGGTTGAATCTACCAATCATGTGCGGTCAACATGTCAAAGTGTTCTTAGGCAACATACTTAACCCTAAAAAGCTTCTTCAGTTGGCATGTCGGCATTGAAGTGTGTGTGAGCTGCTTTGGTGGAAGAATTAAACACTTTCCCTGAATTTGGCAGGTGCTGAATTCAATGCCTGAGCCTACAAATCCCACAATGCAACATAGCCTCGATGACATCATTCCTGCCTTTGCCTCCCAGTCGAGTTGCAGCTTCAGGTTCAAAATACTTAAATATCCATAAAATGTACATATAATATATATCTCTTTGCACGGGCAATAGGATACAATAACACTCAGTTTAGTTTAGTTTATTTATTAATTTTTTTCGAGCATGTAAAACCAAAGAAAATACAAATGAAACAAAAGATGATACAGACATGATACAGTACTATACAAATGAATGCAATAACTAAACGAAATATTTAAATAATAATTGAATAATCTGTAGTCTGATAACAATAAACAACAAAACGTTAGCTACACGTCCGAAAAGGGGTCGGAAGAAGTTTACACTTATTTAATCCGAACCCTTCTCCCTTTTGTTTTTACTTTCTTTTTTTTACATCTTAATATACGTTAACATACAATATAAATGAATACCTTAACCTTGAATAATTCATATAATCATTCATATAATATATACAGGCAAGTTAAGAGAATTGTCTCTATATATTTATAAATAATATACACACACAGTACAACACACACAAGTGACTCAAAGTGACTCAGAGATAAGATAAGTATTTTATTGATCTCAATTTGGGACATGTTTGTGTTGCAGCAGCATAACAAGACATGGCAGTGTACAATAATAATAAAAAACAAGACTTGAAATAAACTAGAAAGTAGAAGATATACATGCTGAATGTACAAATGAACAATAACGCAAGACTAAGTGGCCGTTTTGATAAAAGGTTTTTCGTTTACATCCGTCTGCACAAACTTCTTGGAGGCATTTGATGGAAATTGTCATAATTGTTGGGGAATCATTTGCCCTCCTTCGCCCTCTGACGCGGCAGAACAACCTTGAGCAGCCGTTATCTCCCGTAAGGAGGGGCTGCCCAAGCAAGTTGCTGTTGTTGTTGTTACCAGTTTGTGACCGGGCAGCTCTCCGTCAGATAGTCATTGTTGTGGGACACCTGGAACACATCCTTCTCGGGGTGTAGATGACCCCGAGCCGTAAGCGACAACAGATGTGATTCAGTGTCCTCAGCTGTTCAGTCTATCTATTGAAGAATGTTGATTATCACACTCTGATAGTTCAAACCTGGAGCTACAGGAGGGCGCTTCAGAATTGATGGTGGCATCCCAACCGTGTGGTCAGACCGTGGCTCGTGACATGTCGTGTGAATTCTCCGGCCGAAGCTCCAAATGAACCGTCAGTGTTTGCCATCAAAGCTCCAGCTCTCCTCGTGTCTCTCTGAGTCCTGACTCAACTTGCTTCCGAAGTTTCCCCCACAATAATTAGCATATGAAAATGGTTCATTCCTGACTCCAAGTGGACGTCTTTGCAATCTATAGCGTCTGTCCGTCCTGGGAGAGGGATCCCTCCTCTGCTGCTCTCCTTGAGGTTTCTCCCATGTTCCCTTTAAACTGTGGGTTTTCTCTGGAAGTGTTTCCTTGTACGATGTGAGGGTCTAAGGACAGAGGGTCTAAGGACAGAGGGTCTGAGGACAGAGGGTCTGAGGACAGAGGGTCTAAGGACAGAGGGTCTGAGGACAGAGGGTCTGAGGACAGAGGGTCTGAGGACAGAGGGTCTAAGGACAGAGGGTCTAAGGACAGAGGGTGTCGTTTTCTCATACTGATATTCTGCACACACTGTGCTGTTGTATTTTTTGTAAAGTGTCCTTATTGTAAAGTATTTTTACCGTATGTTCAGCACTTTGGCTCGACCAAAAATCGTTTTAAAAATGTGCTGTATAAATAAAACTTGATTTGATTTGATTATAGCATTCACGAGAGTGGGATCTCTGGAAACATCAAGCCTCTGGATGCAGCTGTCACAAATGCATAGGCATACAAAATACAGAAAAAGGCTTATTACCCTTAGAACATTTAGACTTGTGCAGTTCCTAAAACGTTGCGCAAGTGATGATTACACGCTGATCTCTGATTGGTTTAGACGTGGATGCTGCTTGACGTAGATTATAGGACAGGCTGTTCCCAGGCCCTGCTATAGAGCCTCGTGTTTTGCGGTCTGGCTTGTTTGCTATACAGTTTACAAACCAACCAGAGTTGCCAGGCGGTTAATGTTTCTAAAATGCAGATCAATACTAAACAGTGGAATAAATGAATTGTGAATTACGGTCTGACGTAACACGTGAGATGCCGCCCTGCCTGGACGTGCGTGTGTTGGCTCTGCTTCACGACTGGGAGTCAAACAAGAAAAATCACAATTAAAGACCTCACACTGTTCTTGGATGCATTTCTATCAAACATCACGTCCTTTTTCATTCTCCATTCACACCACTCAGTTAACATTTCCATCAGCAGACAGTTCACAGACTGAAAACACAACTTGTTTTATGACATGAACCCCAAACTGCCCGTTCAAACCTGGGACTCGTTGTGGTTTTTCTGCATTTGGTCACCAACGTCAGTCCTGCCTTGGTTTCTTTCTACTGGATGTCCTTGAGCAGATTTTTCCAGCTTTCCCACGCCGGCTGAATAGCCATAATAAAACACATGTCATCGATCTCCATGTTTGTGTTGTGTTCCCAAACTACCTTTGATGTCTTTGGTGGAGGGAAAGCTTTAAACCCGGTTGATCGCATCGCTTGAGGCTTGATTTGTCAAATGAATTAATACAGGACATTATGGATCAGCTCCCATAGTACAACATGACAATTCCTGGCATGCTAATGAGCAGACCATTTCAACCAGATGCAATATGAATACTGCTATATTTAAAAATATTTTGTCATGTTATTATAGTTTTCTTACAATAGTTCGCTATCTGTGTTTTTAATTTTTTTTTATGTATGCACCTCAACACCAAGTCAAATTCCTCGTACGTGTCGACCTACTCGACACCTGAGGGTCGTAAGATGATAAGCAAGATAAGGAATACAAATAGGAAAATGTATTTATTGGACCTTTCTACAATCTGTCCTTCAGTAAGGATTGTTTGGTTTGGTTTGGTTTGGTTGGGTTTGGTTTGGTTGGGTTTGGTTTGGTTTGGTTTGGTTGGGTTTGGTTGGGTTTGGTTTGGTTTGGTTTGGTTGGGTTTGGTTTGGTTTGGTTTGGTTGGGTTGGGTTTGGTTTGGTTGGGTTTGGTTGGGTTTGGTTTGGTTTGGTTGGTTTGGTTGGGTTTGGTTTGGTTTGGTTGGTTGGGTTGGGTTGGGTTTGGTTTGGTTTGGTTTGGTTTGGTTGGGTTGGGTTTGGTTTGGTTTGGTTTGGTTTGGTTTGGTTTGGTTTGGTTTGGTTTGGTTTGGTTTGGTTTGGGGGTTTGGTTTGGTTGGGTTTGGTTTGGTTTGGTTGGGTTTGGTTTGGTTGGGTTTGGTTGGGTTTGGTTTGGTTTGGTTTGGTTTGGTTGGGTTTGGTTTGGTTTGGTTGGGTTTGGTTGGGTTTGGTTTGGTTTGGTTGGGTTTGGTTGGGTTTGGTTTGGTTTGGTTGGGTTTGGTTTGGTTGGGTTTGGTTGGCGGAAAAACTACACATGTGACATTTTTAAGAAACTTGGTGCAAGAGCTTATCATTGGCCAATAAAGACCCCATAGTGTCAAAAGTAAACTCAAAGTCAACTTGATTGTCAATTTCACAATATATTTGTACACACAGAAAGATCGAAATACAGTTTCCCACAGTCCCGAGGTATAAAAAAAACACATTAACACACTCAATAATGACAAAAAAACACAAAATAACCGTTTACTTCAAGGAAGCAGGATATATATATAAACAACGTTTTTGTACGTGGATACAAAAGTTATTTTGTTATTGTTGACATAGCAATACAGCGTGGCCTTGGCGAAGGTTTGCCCTCTCTGATTACTCTTGTAGTTGCAATATGAAGTACTACAGACAGTTTACACATAATCCACCAACAGGGCTTACGAACTAAAAAGAGTCACATGTCAGGAAGTAGTCTGGGGAATATCGCTCTGACCTTTGACCTGCTACTTGTTGCTTGTAGTGATGTCGATGGAAAAATGAATTATTTACTCTGCAGTTCCACTCATTACAAGTGCTTCTGGGAAGAGGCCTCAGTTCAACAATGGAGATACTTTCAAGTCCTACGAGGGAAAATTGGGTAAATATGTACACAATAGCGGCCACGTACTCAGTCATGATGTCAATATTACTTCACTTGATCGTTTTGGTCCAAGGACTTTTTAGACATATTACGTATTTGTAACGATATTTCAATCCATTGGGATCAACACAATGGTTTCAAGTCATCATTACGCATTATTTATGAAGTTGTACTTTGGTAAAAACATGTTGTTTGTGCTGAAACCCAAAGAGAGACGGACTCTGTAAAGACAGGGTCGACCTGGGAGAAGCTCCGTACAGCCACGAGGTAGGACAGGCTGCTTGGCTAGGTAACGTCAGTTTCTGAAGGCATGGCTTTGGGTTATTTTCCTTTACATGTTAGTCATTTTGTTTTCAGAACATTATTCTAAACTGGAGGAGAACTACCCTTTTTCCGCACAATTACTAGAAGCCACGGTCAACAAAGGGCCAGCAGACTAACTGCGAATGACATCCTCGATGTGACAGACTTAATGACACTCAATTACTGGGATTCCCCCCCCCGTCCCCTAAATTACTGCCCGAAGGCTTTGTCTTTATTTTTCACCCACGTCTTCAACATGTGAAGTGTTAAAACGTCAGGAAATGCCATTAAGCCACTGCAGTTCTGTGAAATGTTCCGTAACTGCCTTTAAAAGAAACATACATGTATAAAAGCGCCCCAATTTGGTGTGAGATGGACGGACGCCAGCTCGACTTGGCTAACGGCTAAACACAACTTTAAAGTGAGTTTTCTCTGCGTAAGGAGATTAAATCTTTAATTATGTTTAATTTAGGAGATTTTAAAAGAAAGCGGATTTGTTTTACACCACATAGGTAATACTTATTACATCGCGTGGCACCAAACCATGGTCGAACCTCCACGGACAAATAAACAAGTGAATTTGTGTCCAACCACTCAAATTGCACACCTCGTAAGCTCGTAATTACCACGCTTAATTTGCAGTTGAAAATAAGCAAGGTTTCTCAATGACTTGGCACGATGCGTCTTGACTTTAAACGTATTTCCTTGCCTCATATGTTCCAGTGGGTTGCAGGGAACAGCATGAGTTAGGTCGTGTAAGTGCAAGCTGTTGATTGGTGCTCCATCTTCACATTGTTATGACTCTGCTGACTCTAAAAATGTTCTGCTAACTTTTAGAATAAACTCAAATCCAACATTGGTACCTTTAGACTTTAACTCATAACTGATGCTGCTGTAACATATCTCATTCCTGTGTTCATAGTTCTTGGAGATATTCCTATTGAAAGTAAACAACACTAAGTTAACGGCTGCCATATTGCACCAAGTGATAACAATGTTTTAGGCGACACGTCTAATTGGAAGTCAAATTAAGCAAAAGCCGCAAATCAGGCAGGTTTTAGAGGAGATATAACTTACTCAATATCAGGTTGATATTTGTAAAAAACGTTTTTTCTCTTCCGAGGATATTGGGTTGTTTGATCGTAGAGTGTTCTAACCAATCAGCAGCGAGTATCAGTTCTAAATGTACATGGAAGCTAAGAGTTTTTACACGACAACGGAAGAAGTATGCTGATTTAAGAGTTGTTATTTTAAATGTAAAAATCATCTTTTAACTCTATGTTAAATGTTATTTAATTCAAAACACCTAAATAGCTCCGCAGGATAGATGAAATCCCTCTTATACGTAACTCTTATGGGTTAAACGTTCCTTTCGTCAGTGGAAACGACAACATTGGACCCACTTGATCGTTTTGGTCCGAGGACAAGGACTTTTTCGGACATATTACGTATTTTTTACGATATTTCAATCCATTGGGATCAACACAATGGTTTCAAGTCATCATTACGCATTGCTTATTAAGTTGCACTTTGGTAGAAACATGTTGCTTGTGCTGAAACCAAAAAGGTGTGATACGTAACGTCTGTTAAATGTTATCCAATTCAAAACACCTGAATAGCTCCGCGGGATAGATGATATCCCTCTTATACGTAACTTGTTCCTTTAGTCAGTGGAAAAGACAAAATTGGATCCATTTGACAGTTCAGACATCCATATAAAGCGATTAATGTAATCCGCTTCAACGGTTTGTTTGAAACCTGTCTGATTATCTAACTCCTTGTTTATTCCTAAATCTAAGATCTTGTATCAATCATTATCCTCCAATGATTATCCAATAGCCCTCACTTATCTCTGGTTTGGCTCCAAGGGTCTTCCCGTTCCAACATCAGTGCCACAGTTTACTCTTGTTTGGATAAACGTGGAGACTTCAACCACAGTTTGATAAACTTTGGGGGAACTGTGTAGAAACGGTCCATTGCACTTGCCTCACAAAGGGAAATGTGAAACACATGAAAAGCTAAACTCCAGTCATTTCTCAATAACCTCCTGTAACCTCTCGGCCTCTGCTCCATGTTTTTAAGCCGCCCTTAAATATTTTAGGAGGGAAAGCCCTGCCACGGTGCAGAATTTAATGCGATGAGTTGTTATTGTTGATTTAATTTCATTCCAAGCCTTATAAATACTCCTCGGACAGGTATAAGGGCTACTCCTTTGGTAAATCTATTTAATGCAGCTGCATTCTTTAAAACATGTTCGAGAAAAATCTCCCGCACATGTTACAAAGACCTGACTGAATCCTCGGCTCAGCCCACACACTTTTTCCAGTGGTTTTTGGCCTTGGCAGACCTTCACCCAATGCCGCTACATGCCAGCGTCCAGACGGTGCCTAATATGAGAAGGTGATGTGCATAATTTGTTATATATGTATTGCTTAAAATCTGAAATATAAACACGGCAAAAACGACAAGCCCGCTGCCCTCAAAACCGCTAAGAATAACAGTTCAGTTTAAGCGTTCTGGCTGCTCGCATCTGATTAGGACAGAGTCTACATTTTCCTTTTTTTCTCCTATTTTCTTTTTTTACGTCAAAAGGCTTTCCATAAACACCTGAAAGAAATGCAGGGAAACTGAGCTTGTGGGTATGGAAGACGCCGCTTGTATAATGAGAGCGTGTTCGGGGGAAATCAGAGCTTGTAGGCCATCAGAGAAGTCGAATGGTTACAGTACCTCACAAGTTTTCTTAAACCTCATTATTGGATTCATTTATGTTCCCTAATAAATTCTGGCTTTTATTTTCATACGACCAGAAAGACTGATGTTCCTCTCTCCTGTTAAGTGTGGAGTATGACTTCACGGCACATTGACGTTGAGAGGGGAAGGGTCATGCACTCCCGTCTAGACCCACACAAACACCCCTCAATCTGACTCTCGATTAGCGTTCGATTTTGTGGGATTTTCAGTCGCGCTGCACGTCTAACCCAACGAATAACCCAAATACCTCGACGTCTGCTCCTGGTCCCTGTGAAAACATAGTTAGAGCGAGGAGATGTACGGTGCGGTCGCTGCACTGTGCGCGGACACACACTGTGCGCGGACACACACTGTAATTGGAAGGATCAGTGGAAAGGGGAATTTGAGAAAAGCCAGAGCAATTTGGGGAGATGACAAGATATTGCGAGGAGCCGAGGAGAGGAGGCGGCAGGTGAGAGTGATTTGTGGCAGTTTTTCTAGCTCTACTAAAGAGCTGTCGTACCTGCAGCTGAACAATGTCACTGTCAATGCACTTAAACACATACACACACTCAGGGACTGTTATTGGTTTTTAATTATATATTTACGATGGCCCTGAGTGCTAAATGCCCTGAAACTCGAGACAACTGGCAACAGATTTCTGGCTTTAAAAAGGAGAAAAACCTGGAGATTGGAGACCTCGGTCAAAGCTGTTTCCATACATGAGAAGTAACGTGTGCGTCCGCCCCGCCATTAGGGAACGCTCCGGCTTTTAATGGGTTCTTCTTTGGCCCATGTAGCAAGCTTCTACTTTGTTAATGAAAATCAGACACGTAGCTTTCATCGTTTTCTGGCCAAATTGGCTCAGGTACAAATATTAGTTTGAGACAGTTGTGAAAGCAGTGTACTCATCTTTTGCTTAAGGGTACACATACTCTGTTAAAGTATTTTTCATGCAAAATGTCCCATTTAATTTCAGAGTCAGATATATTAAATAAATGGGATATATTTATTTAAGCATTGTGTCTATCTGGTAAAGGTGGAGCTAATAATAATTACTGATACTCAATCATTTATCCTATAATAATTAAAAACGTTATTTTTTAAATATTTGTTAAGCTAATAATCTGAATCTAGATAGTAACTAAAGCCGAAGTGAAATAGCAGGATAAAGAAGTGCCTGGAAAGCTCTACAAGTTTGATATACAGTACTTGTACTTAAGTAATATAATATAAGCAATACTTGAGTAAATGTACTCAACACCTGATGATAATACAATATCTCAACGACTTGGAATAGCTAATTTAAGAAATACAAAAAGCAGTATTGGCTCACAAAGCCCAGTGGCCGAACACACACACACACACACACACACACACACACACACACACACAGAGAGAGAGAGATGCTTGCCAATGTCTGTTCACAGTAGCTTTCCTTCTGGGCGTAGGGATACATAGAGAGACAGCCTGATCACTCACTCACGCGCACACACACACACACACACACACACACACACACACACCGGATCACCTGCTGCCGCTCCCCTCATCCTGGCTCCTGCCTCCGCTACTTCCTGTCTCCGCGTCGCCACGACAACAGACCCAAACAGGGCCGTGCCACGCTGACGCCAAACAAGCTGCAGCTCCATGATATAACACCGTCTCCTGCTGAAAGAGGCTGCTCTCCAGCCCGTCCGGAGGATTAAGCGTCGTCTCGGTCACATGATGAGACGAAATACTGCTTTCTGACCTCGCTGACATTTAAACAAAAATGTTACTGTTTTTGGGAGAAGAGAGCCTTAATATGTCTTAACATGTCCTCGTACAGAAACGACAGATTAGCCCATGACTCATAAGATGATAAATATGGCCTGTTCCAGTTATTTACACGTGTATTACTGTACAACCAACGTACCTGCTTAGGTTGAGGCAACTTCTTTGTTAGGTAAAGGAAAAACATCATGGTTAGGGTAATAAAATACGATATTTTCTTTGTGCAACACACACATTGATGCGAGTGTTTCCTGCCTGATCGATTAAATGTTAAAACATCCTCCGTCACCAATCATTGATCCTCCATTCGCAGTTCAGATCTCAGATGTCTTTTATTGAAAGCCTGACTATCTGGTAAAATATCAGCATATATGCAAAGACTCCCAAAATGATATATAAGAACGGAGCAAGTCGTTATCAGGTAGGTTTAAAAAGTGTGTATTGAATCAAAACTACTTGCGTAGGTTTAAGCAACTTTTTTGTTAGGTTTGTTTGAGATGTGATTTAGGTATTTTTTTTACGTTAGACTACGTACTTGAAGCAAGTTGATTATGTACTGAAGTTAAATAAATTATGTACGTTCAAATGTGTTAACGTTGACTTTTGGTTTCAGACAGTGTTGGTAAAATCACATGTTGAATGGCAATTGTTGTCCGTGACCTAAGTGACCTAAGTGACCTAAGTGACCTAAGTGACCTAAGTGGTAATTAAGTATGTTATAGATTAACCCAATCTAAGCACATTATATAAGTTAACTTACAAAAGCATAAATCAATAATTACATTATTTTCCCAATTTGTGATCAATAAAGTAGATCTACTGGGGCGGCAGTTGCTCAATCTTTGAGTCTTGTCTTGGGAACCGGATGGCTGCTGGTTCAAGTCCTAATTCCACCAGCTACATTGTATTGACTGTCAGATGGAGAAGTGCCTTAAAGGTCACTTATATACAAATATAAAAACCTGTCTGAAAATGAGCTGATCAGATTTTGGCCACTTTATGATGTCATAACGATGTGTTGTCTTGTGTAACCATTAGCCAATCAGCACCAAGGTAACCCCCCCCCCCCCCCTTATCACCTGAATCTCCTCCTAGAGCACCTTTGAGTTCTTTGTAACCAAATGTCTCTCAGAGGGGCGTGGGGAGGGGCTCCTTATCTTCATCTGAAGTAACAGACAGAGAATCAGCACTTTGGAAACAGGGCTGAAACAGAGGGGATTATGGGTAATGCTGCAATGATCTGTTTGGTGTTTCAGCCAATCAGAGACAGGTTCTGTATATATCTGAGACCTGTGATATATTAATGAAAACAGTATAATAGGGCACCTTTAACACTGCCAAGGTATCTTTGAGCAAGGCACCAAACCCGCACCTCCTTGTAGCACCAAATAATGAAAATGTAATGTACCACCTGTGGTCTATACGGTATGTTTTCAGATGTTCTTCTTCTACTTCTTCTTGTTCTATCTTTATTTCTAAATTACTCAACTAAGATTTAGAGTTGTACACGGGACACAAACAGCTGTCTCCCGTTTGTGTTTTAATGTTTGACCCAACTGTCCACCCAACCTCCCTCTTGCCATGTCTCCAGTGAAAAGTACTGTGTGTACTTTGGGCTTGGCGGCATCTCATTCAAACACACAGATACGTGATTGTACACGGAGCGACACAGAATCTCTAACTGCTGTATCTGCGATCCCTTTGGAATCATCGCTCGATTCAACTGTCAAATATTACACTATGGGGGAACAACACATTTCTTCTTTCAGCAACACACACACACACACACACACACACACGCACACACACACCACACACGCACACGCGCCCTCCTCGTGAACCCTGAGACGTAATGGTGTTGGCAGCCTATCACAGATCCTCCGTCTGCACTACATACAAGATATCTTTTAAATGTGACAGCGCTAATTTGGGTTAAACTATCGAGCCTTCCAATCATTGTGAAATTAAATACTACAAATAATAAGAAGTCATATCGATGTAGCCTCAAGCGGACAGAAGAAGACGGTGTGAGTCACTTTAACCTCTTGCTTTCAGATAGGCAGAAGATTCTTATTTGTTCTATTGTTTCTTAACTTCGCTTCAACTTTTCTGAGCGGTTCTACATTTCCCAGCATGCCTTTCAATATATTGCAGAAAATACGCCAGTGTTTTTTGTATTTCTGTATTCCTCCCCGTGTTTATACCAAGTTATAATTATGAGTAGAAACGAGCGACATGGGTATAGTGTTGCTGTAGCAGGCGCACAGTGACACGTGACAGGGCTGTTTTTGGACTCGGAGCATCATAATTGCTGGAAAAGCACTCTTCAGCGTTTCCTGAGCCATGTTGCGTTTTTAAATGTATATTTTCTGCAGAAAGTGTTTCTCGCTGAAATTGCATCACTGCACTTTGTCTAAAACCAAGACACACGGCCTTATAATGTACATTCTCATTGTGTGTGTTGTGTTAACCCCGTCCACCCAGTCTGTGGTACAAGGCGCAGGTTATGGCTTTTACAATTATTCATTATCTTAAGACCATCGCTTACAGAGGCGTTTTGTATTTCAGAGTAAAATCACTTACCTGTTTAGAAAAATCTGCTGATGTGTGTCAGGTAGCAATACTTCTCCAAAATGGATGTGGAGTGTTTTGAAATGAAACCCTTTAAAATGCTTGGAGAGCGCGAGTGCCAAAGAGCCGCACAGCTACTTCTATTCATGAGTCCGGTCCAGGAGAGCCCATTGATAAAAAGCAGGCCGCATTGAAGTAGGAGCGAGTGGAAGTGGATGAAAGCGTAACGATGAAGTCACTGGATTTGATTAAAGAACATTTGTATATTTTATAAAACAATTTATAACCATTTAGAAGGAACAAAGCATCGTTGCCTTCAGGAAATAATGCACCCCAGAAACTGTACCCACACACAGCACCGTTATTTATTCTGCGT
>JAMFTG010000100.1:374895-379895 GCA_023974075.1 Chaenocephalus aceratus | reverse complement strand
TTGCCACACTCTTTGAAAGAAGTTAGTACGTTCTACTGTATATTTTCTACTTTTTATTTCTGTTTTAATTCTATTTTGAGATGTTTAAATGCTACTATTGTTTATTTCTACTCTTTAATTTCAATGCGTTGTTTTGTTTTGTTGTTTTTTTTATGCTGCTGCAACGCAAACATTTCCCAATTTGAGATCAATAAAGTACCTCTCATCTTTATTAAAGGGCCCATGTCATGCTTTTCCGGTTATCACCCGTCCCCTCGTGTTATGAAGGTTGTTCTGCATGTAAACGGTCTGCAGTCACAAACCCTCAAAGTGCAGCCTGTAGCGAGTAAAGCTCTAACTCAGAGAAGACCTGTCTGCTGCCCCAGAACGCCTCGGTGGGGATTTCTCTTCTCCATTGTTTGCTTCCTGGGTTCTGTGACGTGTGAACACCCACATCAACAACAAATGACCGGATTGACCCAAATGGACCAATCCGCGGAGCAGCTCCCACACCAGGATCCCTTGGCTAACTAACAGGGAGTCCCATTGACTTGCATAGCGCTCCCTGGTTGGTAATAGACGAGTTGGGATGGCGGAGAAACGCTCTCTGCAGACCCATTCTCACAGCGTCATAAACCTTTTTCTTTCTCAATATCAAGCCACACTTATTGTTTTGACTTCGCCTGTGAGTGTTTGTGTGCTCAGGATGAGTTTCACTGTGTCTCGCTGTATCGCCGACCCGGAAACCTGTCCGCTCCTCGCAGCAACGAGCCTCGCAACGTCCCGACCAATCAGAGCACACTGGGCTCACAGCGAGGGGGGGGGGGCAGGAGCTCCAACAAGCCGTGTAGGACAGAGAGTGAATACACAGACTACACAGAGATGCTGTGAGAAACCAATGTGAGTTTGGAACATTGAACAATTTAAATCTATTCTAGTCGACCTCAACAATGGAATTATGATCAGTAGAAATAGCTGTGACGTGGGACCTTTAAGTAAGTCATTTAGTAAGTTGTTTGTTCTTATGTTACATTGTCACATGGTTTAAAATACTTAAAGTATAGCATATTAAGAGCCCAATGGCAATGTCCCAGTCTAGTTAGCGCAGGAAGCTCTTACTTATTTTTTTAGCACGTTCAATCGGACAAACAAAGCACGAAAGCAGTCCAGTAAGTATTGTAGGATCCAGGGAATGACAAAGGCTGGGAACAGGTCATAAAGCAAACACCTCGGGGGTGGAGGTCGCAGGTTCACGGGCATTAATCACAGCTGTCCGGCTAATGGCGACAGCAGCACTCAGGCCAGGTTTGATCATCTGAATCACATGTGACTGTTGTCCCGGGGAAGTTGTCTCCCTCAATAACGAGCGTTAAACGTTCTCCGTAGGACGAGCTGTCTCACACACACGGATGGTTTCATCGAGGGAAGCCGTCACCGTGTGAGCCAAAGTGTTGGCGCTACAGCCTTCAAGTTTTTACAAACGGTGGTTTTCGTTACGTAGTATTGCCCATTTTCATTCAAGGGTCAAGATTCAAGGCTTTTATTATTATTATAGGTCACAGGCTCCTCCAACAGTGCAACGCAATAAAACAGATCATCGTGCAAGTTAATAACATAAAATAGAATATAATAGAAAGTGTGCAGAATAGTCGATATACAAGTAATTGGAATATTGATATGAGGTTTGAATTAGGGGTGGGCGATATTGAAAAAAATATTATCACGATATTTTTCAAGCAGTATCACGATAGACGATATATATCACGATATTTTTTCATGTAGGTTATTATGGTTATTTTTCAAGTTACTTAACAGTACAAGCACCTACAAGGTAACAGAAACTAAAACAAAAAGGAGTAACAGACCAAAATAGCATTTCAAGCTGGTTTTATTTCTGAAATGAATCTCTGAATGAACAATTCAACATTTTGATATGGCTTCAAGGCAGTTTCTCAGTATAAAAATGAACTTTCTGAGGTAGCACGAGCAGTGAACATCAATAAACATGAAAAGGAGGGTAAAACATAAAACATCAATGAGGAAAAGTCAGTGCCAAACAATTAAAATGTAAACTTTAGACTTGAAGTGCAATAAAAGACTTTAACATAACTGAAGAGAAAAGTTTATTTTGTTTACATTTTTTTTTTCTATTTTTTTTTTTTTTTATCATGATAGATACGATATCTCTGAAAAAGCATATCGTGGAGACCTAATATTGTCACGACGATATATATCGTCATATCGCCCACCCCTAGTTTGAATGTTATGGATGTTCTTTCAAAAGTGTAGGTGTCTTCAACATCATGTATTTCTTATTGTACTGGCTAAGGCAGTGGTTCTCAAATGGGGGTACGCGGACCCCTAGGGGTACGTTGGAGTACTGCAGGGGGTACGTGAGATTTATTTTATGTTAATAACTGCAGTTAGCCTTCCTGTCAGAATAACAAAGATCCTCAGTAAAGCACAAGCCCATGTTTCACTACATTGTAAGTACAACTTATTAAAAAGATCAGTTCAATGCAGCTAATGTCGTCTTAGTGTTATTGCTTGATGTTAAAATTAGTTTGCCATGAATTTATTGATGGATTGTAAACATTTGAAATGTAGCATTTAAGTGTTTCTCAGTTACAATGTTGTTGTTTTAATAAATCAGACACTGATGGTGCAGCGCTGTGCTGTACGTCTTTATATAGGCATGTCTTCCCTACTTGGCAAAGGGGGTACATGATTGAACAAAGTTTGAGAATCACTGGGCTAAGGTGACTGCTGAGAAAAGAAATCTGTAACTATTGTCCGTAAATATTGTATTTATTGTGTCGTATAGTTTCATGTTAACTTCAGTCTTCTTATGTTGACCAAAAAACACAACATTGGTGGCTTTTTAAATGTATTTGTTTCAGCAAATAAGTTAAAGATAATTTATTCTCGGAGACAAACCTGAACAATGAGAGTACAAATAGTCGATTACGTCTGAAGTGGAGAAAAAACCATTAAGATAATCTACATTGTAAAATACAACCCTGTTTGGTGTACTTAACGAGAAGAAGATAGCACATGACTGAAGCAGATTATTATTATTATGCAACATATTGTAATTGGACCGTCTTTTTTTCCTTTATAGTCCAAGGCATGAACCCCATACTCTACCTTAAGTTGGCTAACACTGATATTCTTAACTTAACCAATTTCAGTCTTCATGCCTAAATATAACCAAACCAACAAATACCAGCCAATCAATGGCAGAGTAGAACAGCCTGTGTAAATACTTTTCTTTGGACGGTACCATGATGTCTTTCTGCAGAATAATTAGCAATGTGCTTTTATTTCGTTGAAATTGGCTTGTATGTGTTTGGAACAATAGGGGTTTTGGTCCAGGACATTTTTATTTGTAAAGGTCCCCTATTATACTGTTTTTCATCAATATATCACAGGTGTCAGATATATCCAGAACCTGTCTCTGATTGGCTGACACACCAAACAGATCATTGCAGCATTACCCATAATCCCCTCTGTTTCAGCCCTGTTTCCAAAGTGCTGATTCTCTGTCTGTTACTTTAGATGAAAATAAGGAGCCCCTCCCCACGCCCCTCTGAGAGACATTTGGTTACAAAGAACTCAATGGAGCTCTAGAGGAGATTCAGGTGATAAGGGGGGGGGGGGGGGGGAGGGGTTACCTTGGTGCTGATTGGCTAATGGTTACACAAGACAACACATCGTTATGACATCATAAAGTGGCCAAAATCTGATCAGCTCATTTTCAGACAGGTTTTTATAGAAATGGATCAAAAAGAGAGAAAATCTTTGTTCCTGAAACTTTCAGAGTCTCTTTCCACAGAGGGGACACATGTTGATGTAGAAGAGACATGAAGAAGAGGGGACACATGTTGATGTAGAAGAGACATGAAGAAGAGAGGACACATGTTGATGTAGAAGAGACATGAAGAAGAGGGGACACATGTTGATGTAGAAGAGACGTGAAGAAGAGGGGACACATGTTGATGTAGAAGAGACATGAAGAAGAGGGGACACATGTTGATGTAGAAGAGACATGAAGAAGAGGGGACACATGTTGATGTAGAAGAGACATGAAGAAGACGGGACACATGTTGATGTAGAAGAGACATGAAGAAGAGGGGACACATGTTGATGTAGAAGAGACATGAAGAAGAGGGGACACATGTTGATGTAGAAGAGACATGAAGAAGACGGGACACATGTTGATGTAGAAGAGACATGAAGAAGAGGGGACACATGTTGATGTAGAAGAGACATGAAGAAGAGGGGACACATGTTGATGTAGAAGAGACATGAAGAAGAGGGGACACATGTTGATGTAGAAGAGACATGAAGAAGAGGGGACACATGTTGATGAAGAAGAGACATGGAGAAGAGGGGACACATGTTGATGTAGAAGAGACATGGAGAAGAGGGGACACATGTTGATGTAGAAGAGACATGAAGAAGAGGGGACACATGTTGATGTAGAAGAGACATGGAGAAGAGGGGACACACGTTGATGCAGAAGAGACATGAAGAAGAGGGGACACATGTTGATGTAGAAGAGACATGAAGAAGAGGGGACACATGTTGATGTAGAAGAGACATGAAGAAGAGGGGACACATGTTGATGCAGAGGAGACATGAAGAAGTGGATTTTACACAATAGGTAGCCTTTAAACTATTGGTGTTACAGAATGGTCTTTATTAATCCTCGTCTCCTCCTGTCATAACGTCATGTCTCCGTGCGTCCGTGCCCTCCCTCCAGATCCCAGATCGGGTGTCCCTCCAAACCCGTTGAAGCTCCGCCTCCCTTCTTGCACTGTATGTTATTTCATCCATGGCGCTTTCAGAAAATGGGATTTGGTTAAATAATATTTTCACACTCCCTCCTCCTTCCTCCCCTTGAGTAGCTTGATCCCCTCAATCCAAGAACAATTGGCCGTCGTGACGAGAACAGGAGGGAAAGCGAAAGAAAAACAAATGGATGGTGGAAAGATAACACGCCTCGTAGACGGGGAGAC
>JAMFTG010000100.1:360000-374795 GCA_023974075.1 Chaenocephalus aceratus | reverse complement strand
CCACTGGGCTTTGTGAGCCAATACTGCTTTTTGTATTTCTTAAATTAGCTATTCCAAGTCGTTGAGATATTGTATTATATCATCAGGTGTTGAGTACATTTACTCAAGTATTGCTTATATTATATTACTTAAGTACAAGTACTGTATATCAACTTGTAGAGCTTTCCAGGGCACTTCTTTATCCTGCTATTTCACTTCGGCTTTAGTTACTATCTAGATTCAGATTATTAGCTTAACAAATATTTAAAAAATAACGTTTTTAATTATTATAGGATAAATGATTGAGTATCAGTAATTATTATTAGCTCCACCTTTACCAGATAGACACAATGCTTAAATAAATATATCCCATTTATTTAATATATCTGACTCTGAAATTAAATGGGACATTTTTGCATGAAAAAATACTTTAACAGAGTAATGTGTACCCTTAAGCAAAAGATGAGTACACTGCTTTCACAACTGTCTCAAACTAATATTTGTACCTGAGCCCAATTTGGCCAGAAAACGATGAAAGCTACGTGTCTGATTTTCATTAACAAAGTAGAAGCTTGCTACATGGGCCAAAGAGAACCCATTAAAAGCCGGAGCGTTCCCTAATGGCGGGGCGGACGCACACGTTACTTCTCATGTATGGAAACAGCTTTGACCGAGGTCTCCAATCTCCAGGTTTTTCTCCTTTTTAAAGCCAGAAATCTGTTGCCAGTTGTCTCGAGTTTCAGGGCATTTAGCACTCAGGGCCATCGTAAATATATAATTAAAAACCAATAACAGTCCTGAGTGTGTGTATGTGTTTAAGTGCATTGACAGTGACTTGGTTCAGCTGCAGGTACGAAACAGCTCTTTAGTAAGAGCTAGAAAAACTGCCACAAATCACTCTCACCTGCCGCCTCCTCTCCTCGGCTCCTCGCAATATCTTGTCATCTCCCCCAAATTGCCTCTGGCTTTTCTCAAATTCCCCTTTCCACTGATCCTTCCAATTACAGTGTGTGTCCGCGCACAGTGTGTGTCCGCGCACAGTGCAGCGACCGCACCGTACATCTCCTCGCTCTAACTATGTTTTCACAGGACCAGGAGCAGACGTCGAGGTATTTGGGTTATTCGTTGGGTTAGACGTGCAGCGCGACTGAAAATCCCACAAAATCGACGCTAAATCGAGAGTCAGATTGAGGGGTGTTTGTGTGGGTCTAGACGGGAGTGCATGACCCTTCCCTCTCAACGTCAATGTGCCGTGAAGTCATACTCCACACTTAACAGGAGAGAGGAACATCAGTCTTTCTGGTCGTATGAAAATAAAAGCCAGATTTATTAGGGAACATAAATGAAATCCAATAATGAGGTTTAAGAAAACTTGTGAGGTACTGTAACCATTCGACTTCTCTGATGGCCTACAAGCTCTGATTTCCCCCGAACACGCTCTCATTATACAAGCGGCGTCTTCCATACCCACAAGCTCCGTTTCCCTGCATTTCTTTCAGGTGTTTATGGAAAGCCTTTTGACGTAAAAAAAGAAAATAGGAAGAAAAAAAAGGAAAATGTAGACTCTGTCCTAATCAGATGCGAGCAGCCAGAACGCTTAACTGAACTGTTATTCTTAGCGGTTTTGAGGGCAGCGGGCTTGTCGTTTTTTGCCGTGTTTATATTTCAGATTTTAAGCAATACATATATAACAAATTATGCACATCACCTTCTCATATTAGGCACCGTCTGGACGCTGGCATGTAGCGGCATTGGGTGAAGGTTCTGCCAAGGCCAAAAACCACTGGAAAAAGTGTGTGGGCTGAGCCGAGGATTCAGTCAGGTCTTTGTAACATGTGCGGGAGATTTTTCTCGAACATGTTTTAAAGAATGCAGCTGCATTAAATAGATTTACCAAAGGAGTAGCCCTTATACCTGTCCGAGGAGTATTTATAAGGCTTGGAATGAAATTAAATCAACAATAACAACTCATCGCATTAAATTCCTGCACCGTGGCAGGGCTTTCCCTCCTAAAATATTTAAGGGCGGCTTAAAAACATGGAGCAGAGGCCGAGAGGTTACAGGAGGTTATTGAGAAATGACTGGAGTTTAGCTTTTCATGTGTTTCACATTTCCCTTTGTGAGGCAAGTGCAATGGACCGTTTCTACACAGTTCCCCCAAAGTTTATCAAACTGTGGTTGAAGTCTCCACGTTTATCCAAACAAGAGTAAACTGTGGCACTGATGTTGGAACGGGAAGACCCTTGGAGCCAAACCAGAGATAAGTGAGGGCTATTGGATAATCATTGGAGGATAATGATTGATACAAGATCTTAGATTTAGGAATAAACAAGGAGTTAGATAATCAGACAGGTTTCAAACAAACCGTTGAAGCGGATTACATTAATCGCTTTATATGGATGTCTGAACTGTCAAATGGATCCAATTTTGTCTTTTCCACTGACTAAAGGAACAAGTTACGTATAAGAGGGATATCATCTATCCCGCGGAGCTATTCAGGTGTTTTGAATTGGATAACATTTAACAGACGTTACGTATCACACCTTTTTGGTTTCAGCACAAGCAACATGTTTCTACCAAAGTGCAACTTAATAAGCAATGCGTAATGATGACTTGAAACCATTGTGTTGATCCCAATGGATTGAAATATCGTAAAAAATACGTAATATGTCCGAAAAAGTCCTTGTCCTCGGACCAAAACGATCAAGTGGGTCCAATGTTGTCGTTTCCACTGACGAAAGGAACGTTTAACCCATAAGAGTTACGTATAAGAGGGATTTCATCTATCCTGCGGAGCTATTTAGGTGTTTTGAATTAAATAACATTTAACATAGAGTTAAAAGATGATTTTTACATTTAAAATAACAACTCTTAAATCAGCATACTTCTTCCGTTGTCGTGTAAAAACTCTTAGCTTCCATGTACATTTAGAACTGATACTCGCTGCTGATTGGTTAGAACACTCTACGATCAAACAACCCAATATCCTCGGAAGAGAAAAAAACGTTTTTTACAAATATCAACCTGATATTGAGTAAGTTATATCTCCTCTAAAACCTGCCTGATTTGCGGCTTTTGCTTAATTTGACTTCCAATTAGACGTGTCGCCTAAAACATTGTTATCACTTGGTGCAATATGGCAAGCCGTTAACTTAGTGTTGTTTACTTTCAATAGGAATATCTCCAAGAACTATGAACACAGGAATGAGATATGTTACAGCAGCATCAGTTATGAGTTAAAGTCTAAAGGTACCAATGTTGGATTTGAGTTTATTCTAAAAGTTAGCAGAACATTTTAGAGTCAGCAGAGTCATAACAATGTGAAGATGGAGCACCAATTCAACAGCTTGCACTTACACGACCTAACTCATGCTGTTCCCTGCAACCCACTGGAACATATGAGGCAAGGAAATACGTTTAAAGTCAAGACGCATCGTGCCAAGTCATTGAGAAACCTTGCTTATTTTCAACTGCAAATTAAGCGTGGTAATTACGAGCTTACGAGGTGTGCAATTTGAGTGGTTGGACACAAATTCACTTGTTTATTTGTCCGTGGAGGTTCGACCATGGTTTGGTGCCACGCGATGTAATAAGTATTACCTATGTGGTGTAAAACAAATCCGCTTTCTTTTAAAATCTCCTAAATTAACATAATTAAAGATTTAATCTCCTTACGCAGAGAAAACTCACTTTAAAGTTGTGTTTAGCCGTTAGCCAAGTCGAGCTGGCGTCCGTCCATCTCACACCAAATTGGGGCGCTTTTATACATGTATGTTTCTTTTAAAGGCAGTTACGGAACATTTCACAGAACTGCAGTGGCTTAATGGCATTTCCTGACGTTTTAACACTTCACATGTTGAAGACGTGGGTGAAAAATAAAGACAAAGCCTTCGGGCAGTAATTTAGGGGACGGGGGAATCCCAGTAATTGAGTGTCATTAAGTCTGTCACATCGAGGATGTCATTCGCAGTTAGTCTGCTGGCCCTTTGTTGACCGTGGCTTCTAGTAATTGTGCGGAAAAAGGGTAGTTTCTCCTCCAGTTTAGAATAATGTTCTGAAAACAAATGACTAACATGTAAAGGAAAATAACCCAAAGCCATGCCTTCAGAAACTGACGTTACCTAGCCAAGCAGCCTGTCCTACCTCGTGGCTGTACGGAGCTTCTCCCAGGTCGACCCTGTCTTTACAGAGTCCGTCTCTCTTTGGGTTTCAGCACAAACAACATGTTTTTACCAAAGTACAACTTCATAAATAATGCGTAATGATGACTTGAAACCATTGTGTTGATCCCAATGGATTGAAATATCGTTACAAATACGTAATATGTCTAAAAAGTCCTTGGACCAAAACGATCAAGTGAAGTAATATTGACATCATGACTGAGTACAGTGGCCGCTATTGTGTACATATTTACCCAATTTTCCCTCGTAGGACTTGAAAGTATCTCCATTGTTGAACTGAGGCCTCTTCCCAGAAGCACTTGTAATGAGTGGAACTGCAGAGTAAATAATTCATTTTTCCATCGACATCACTACAAGCAACAAGTAGCAGGTCAAAGGTCAGAGCGATATTCCCCAGACTACTTCCTGACATGTGACTCTTTTTTAGTTCGTAAGCCCTGTTGGTGGATTATGTGTAAACTGTCTGTAGTACTTCATATTGCAACTACAAGAGTAATCAGAGAGGGCAAACCTTCGCCAAGGCCACGCTGTATTGCTATGTCAACAATAACAAAATAACTTTTGTATCCACGTACAAAAACGTTGTTTATATATATATCCTGCTTCCTTGAAGTAACGGTTATTTTGTGTTTTTTTGTCATTATTGAGTGTTCTTGTATTTTAATGTGTTTTTTTTATACCTCGGGACTGTGGGAAACTGTATTTCGATCTTTCTGTGTGTACAAATATATTGTGAAATTGACAATCAAGTTGACTTTGAGTTTACTTTTGACACTATGGGGTCTTTATTGGCCAATGATAAGCTCTTGCACCAAGTTTCTTAAAAATGTCACATGTGTAGTTTTTCCGCCAACCAAACCCAACCAAACCAAACCCAACCAAACCAAAACCAAACCCAACCAAACCCAACCAAACCAAACCAAACCCAACCAAACCCAACCAAACCAAACCAAACCCAACCAAACCAAACCAAACCAAACCAAACCCAACCAAACCCAACCAACCAAACCCAACCAAACCAAACCAAACCCAACCAAACCAAACCCAACCAAACCAAACCAAACCAAACCAAACCAAACCAAACCAAACCAAACCAAACCAAACCAAACCAAACCCAACCCAACCCAACCAAACCAAACCAAACCAAACCAAACCAAACCCAACCCAACCCAACCAAACCAAACCAACCCAACCAAACCAAACCAAACCAAACCAAACCCACCAAACCCAACCAAACCAAACCCAACCCAACCAAACCAAACCAAACCAAACCCAACCAAACCAAACCAAACCCAACCAAACCCAACAAACCAACCAACCAAACCCAAACCAAACCAAACCCAACCAAACCAAACCAAACCAAACAATCCTTACTGAAGGACAGATTGTAGAAAGGTCCAATAAATACATTTTCCTATTTGTATTCCTTATCTTGCTTATCATCTTACGACCCTCAGGTGTCGAGTAGGTCGACACGTACGAGGAATTTGACTTGGTGTTGAGGTGCATACATAAAAAAAAATTAAAAAACACAGATAGCGAACTATTGTAAGAAAACTATAATAACATGACAAAATATTTTTAAATATAGCAGTATTCATATTGCATCTGGTTGAAATGGTCTGCTCATTAGCATGCCAGGAATTGTCATGTTGTACTATGGGAGCTGATCCATAATGTCCTGTATTAATTCATTTGACAAATCAAGCCTCAAGCGATGCGATCAACCGGGTTTTAAAGCTTTCCCTCCACCAAAGACATCAAAGGTAGTTTGGGAACACAACACAAACATGGAGATCGATGACATGTGTTTTATTATGGCTATTCAGCCGGCGTGGGAAAGCTGGAAAAATCTGCTCAAGGACATCCAGTAGAAAGAAACCAAGGCAGGACTGACGTTGGTGACCAAATGCAGAGAAAACCACAACGAGTCCCAGGTTTGAACGGGCAGTTTGGGGTTCATGTCATAAAACAAGTTGTGTTTTCAGTCTGTGAACTGTCTGCTGATGGAAATGTTAACTGAGTGGTGTGAATGGAGAATGAAAAGGACGTGATGTTTGATAGAAATGCATCCAAGAACAGTGTGAGGTCTTTAATTGTGATTTTTCTTGTTTGACTCCCAGTCGTGAAGCAGAGCCAACACACGCACGTCCAGGCAGGGCGGCATCTCACGTGTTACGTCAGACCGTAATTCACAATTCATTTATTCCACTGTTTAGTATTGATCTGCATTTTAGAAACATTAACCGCCTGGCAACTCTGGTTGGTTTGTAAACTGTATAGCAAACAAGCCAGACCGCAAAACACGAGGCTCTATAGCAGGGCCTGGGAACAGCCTGTCCTATAATCTACGTCAAGCAGCATCCACGTCTAAACCAATCAGAGATCAGCGTGTAATCATCACTTGCGCAACGTTTTAGGAACTGCACAAGTCTAAATGTTCTAAGGGTAATAAGCCTTTTTCTGTATTTTGTATGCCTATGCATTTGTGACAGCTGCATCCAGAGGCTTGATGTTTCCAGAGATCCCACTCTCGTGAATGCTATAATCAAATCAAATCAAGTTTTATTTATACAGCACATTTTTAAAACGATTTTTGGTCGAGCCAAAGTGCTGAACATACGGTAAAAAATACTTTACAATAAGGACACTTTACAAAAATACAACAGCACAGTGTGTGCAGAATATCAGTATGAGAAAACGACACCCTCTGTCCTTAGACCCTCTGTCCTTAGACCCTCTGTCCTCAGACCCTCTGTCCTCAGACCCTCTGTCCTCAGACCCTCTGTCCTTAGACCCTCTGTCCTCAGACCCTCTGTCCTCAGACCCTCTGTCCTTAGACCCTCTGTCCTTACCTCACATCGTACAAGGAAACACTTCCAGAGAAAACCCACAGTTTAAAGGGAACATGGGAGAAACCTCAAGGAGAGCAGCAGAGGAGGGATCCCTCTCCCAGGACGGACAGACGCTATAGATTGCAAAGACGTCCACTTGGAGTCAGGAATGAACCATTTTCATATGCTAATTATTGTGGGGGAAACTTCGGAAGCAAGTTGAGTCAGGACTCAGAGAGACACGAGGAGAGCTGGAGCTTTGATGGCAAACACTGACGGTTCATTTGGAGCTTCGGCCGGAGAATTCACACGACATGTCACGAGCCACGGTCTGACCACACGGTTGGGATGCCACCATCAATTCTGAAGCGCCCTCCTGTAGCTCCAGGTTTGAACTATCAGAGTGTGATAATCAACATTCTTCAATAGATAGACTGAACAGCTGAGGACACTGAATCACATCTGTTGTCGCTTACGGCTCGGGGTCATCTACACCCCGAGAAGGATGTGTTCCAGGTGTCCCACAACAATGACTATCTGACGGAGAGCTGCCCGGTCACAAACTGGTAACAACAACAACAGCAACTTGCTTGGGCAGCCCCTCCTTACGGGAGATAACGGCTGCTCAAGGTTGTTCTGCCGCGTCAGAGGGCGAAGGAGGGCAAATGATTCCCCAACAATTATGACAATTTCCATCAAATGCCTCCAAGAAGTTTGTGCAGACGGATGTAAACGAAAAACCTTTTATCAAAACGGCCACTTAGTCTTGCGTTATTGTTCATTTGTACATTCAGCATGTATATCTTCTACTTTCTAGTTTATTTCAAGTCTTGTTTTTTATTATTATTGTACACTGCCATGTCTTGTTATGCTGCTGCAACACAAACATGTCCCAAATTGAGATCAATAAAATACTTATCTTATCTCTGAGTCACTTTGAGTCACTTGTGTGTGTTGTACTGTGTGTGTATATATATTTATAAATATATAGAGACAATTCTCTTAACTTGCCTGTATATATTATATGAATGATTATATGAATTATTCAAGGTTAAGGTATTCATTTATATTGTATGTTAACGTATATTAAGATGTAAAAAAAAAAGAAAGTAAAAACAAAAGGGAGAAGGGTTCGGATTAAATAAGTGTAAACTTCTTCCGACCCCTTTTCGGACGTGTAGCTAACGTTTTGTTGTTTATTGTTATCAGACTACAGATTATTCAATTATTATTTAAATATTTCGTTTAGTTATTGCATTCATTTGTATAGTACTGTATCATGTCTGTATCATCTTTTGTTTCATTTGTATTTTCTTTGGTTTTACATGCTCGAAAAAAATTAATAAATAAACTAAACTAAACTGAGTGTTATTGTATCCTATTGCCCGTGCAAAGAGATATATATTATATGTACATTTTATGGATATTTAAGTATTTTGAACCTGAAGCTGCAACTCGACTGGGAGGCAAAGGCAGGAATGATGTCATCGAGGCTATGTTGCATTGTGGGATTTGTAGGCTCAGGCATTGAATTCAGCACCTGCCAAATTCAGGGAAAGTGTTAATAATTCTTCCACCAAAGCAGCTCACACACACTTCAATGCCGACATGCCAACTGAAGCTTTTTAGGGTTAAGTATGTTGCCTAAGAACACTTTGACATGTTGACCGCACATGATTGGTAGATTCAACCCCTGAGCCACAGCTGGCCCATATTAAGAAATATTATTTTAAAAAGAAATTCCTAAAGTAAAAATAGTGAGGGATTAAGGTTACATGATATACTCTGTATTTCTACTGTCTGGTACCACTCAGTATTTACAATTCGACAGATTTGATTTCACTGTGCTGCGTTTCATTTTACTTTCTATCTTTGGCTCACCTTCGTCCATCTTACTTGTATATTAACTTCTCCTGCACACTAGTCTTGCCACATTCTATATCACTATTTTATTTCTACTCTTCCTTCTTGCACTATTTTGTATTCGTTTGATTGTTTTATGTCTTATATATATATTAATATTGCATTGTAAGTGGAGCCTGCGACTTAAGCTTTTCATTGTATAACATAGGGGAGGCGTGTGGCGCAGTGGGTTGTGCGTTGGTGTCCGGATCAGGGGGTCACAGGTTCAAACCCCACTGCAGTCAGCATGTCGTTGTGTCCCTGAGACACTTCACCCCAAATTGCTCCTGTTGTGATCGCCCACAGTGTTGAGTGTGTGAGTCGCTTTGGATAAATAAAATAAGTTTAAAAAATAACAAAATGTCTGGCAGGGGCTCAGTCAGTAGGGGCTTGGACTGGGAGCCGTAAGGTCGCCGGTTCAAGTCCCCGACCAGACCTACAATGTGGAGTGTGGACTGCTACTTGGAGAGATCCCAGTTCACCTCCTGCCCTGCCATGGTGCCCTTGAGCAAGGCACCGGACACCCCCCTTCCCCCCTCACTCCCATTGCTCCCCGGGCGCTGTACACTAGCTGCCCACTAGCTGCCCACTAGCTGCCCACTGCTCCTAGTGCTAGACTCCTGGCACTAGGATGGGCTGTGTGACCAATTCTATTTTCTATAAAAGCGTCTAACAAGTGACATGTAATGTAATAACTGTACTGTAGCTGTGCATATGACGATAAAGCCTTTGAACTTTGAACATACATTTAAGAAGAAGTGTCGAATACTTTTTTTTTTACTGCGCCTCGTTTCTTTCTCAGCTTTTTTTGACGTTTTGGCAAACCATTATCAACCTCACCCAGTTTCTTGCTAGCACCAAATCCATCTTTCCAGCTTCACTGCCCGCTCTCCCTCCCGCTATCTCGTCCCTTTCCAGAACTCACACCACCTCACCCCACCCTCAACCCTCCCCTCCTCCTTTGGCTCCTCACCATGCATCCTAGTCTCCTCCACCCTTTCCCTCCCGTCTTTCCGACTCTCAACCCTCACGTTCCCCCGCCCATGGCTACAGTTTGGCTGGGCCCTCTGCCCGGTGGTGCCCGGTGATAAATGAGAGCTTTCACACTCAGCGTTTGTCCTGGCGGCTGCAGGCGGGACGGTGGGGAGCGGTTGGCAAAAGCAGAATTTCTGATGAGCGTTTGCAGGGTTAGAGTCACCTGAGATGAAGATGAGGAAGGAGGGAGGAAGGTATTTTGGGCTGGAGGAAAGAGGTTAGGAAGAAAAAGGTGGAAGAGCAGAGGGAGAGGAAAGTACCGTGTGGCCTGAAGTTTTTCCAGCTGGAAATTCGGTTTGATAATATTTAAAGACTAAACATTTATGTATCTCCAACACCAGATATTGTTTTTAATGAAGCGATTGCCAGAGTAACACCAGCTGCTACAGTGAGTGTTGCATTGTGGGTTGTTAAAGCCTTACGGCCCGTCCACACAGCGTTGAAGCTTCCAACGCTTCTGCCCGTTCACTTTGAATGGGGTGACGTCACTTTTAGCCGAACTGCATCGTGGGAAGCGACGTGGAGCGTTGCTGGCGTGGCTCGCTGCAAAAGTTGAGCAATGTTCAACTTTTGACGCCTCGGCAGAAGCGTCAGCCAATCGAATCATATGCCAGTACAAGCTCTGGCCAATCAAACCGCTGCTTGTGTGTCAGGGGCGGGAGATTCACGTGATTGGTTGTTGGTCGAGTTTCAGACACGCCCGCCGGCAAGCGTCAACGCACGCCGCCGTGTGCACGGGCCGTTAAAGTTGTGTAAGATAGTGAGATACTTAAAGTCAGCCCGACAAAGTTATCCAATGTTGACCAACAAGACTTTCTGAAAGTTCATGTAAGAAGAGAAAATAAATTATGCATAAGTGAAAATAAGAATCATCAGAATCATCTCTCAACGTCTTCACTCGGAAAAACCATCGAACTCATCCATAAAGCTGCCAAACTAATTCAAAAGTTGGTCAAGTTTCAATTTGTATTGAACTACTTTTTTTAATGATCCTGAGGCGTAACATGTGTTTGCCCTCGGGATGGGAGTGGACAGAAACTACAAGGGTTATTCAATAGTACTACTTGCCTATAGTTCCCCTGACACTGACATAGACACCTGCATGTCCCTACAGTGATCAATAAAGGTATATTTTATGTTATCGTATCCAATACTACTAATGTCAACCCAATGGTGGCGCAAGAGCAAGATCATAAATGTGTTTGAGGCAATTAATCCAATGGTTCGAAATGTAGTAAAGTTTGGACATAAGTTATGGACAAATATAGCAACATGTCATGGGGGGTTATCGGTCTGGAGAGTGGAATGGAAACAGGACAAGGAGGGGACCGTGGAACGAAGAGACAGAGAAATACAGAGAACAGGAACCAGCCAATTGGATTTGATGTCATCTGGCTGGGTGTCTGGTCCACTTGTGGTTCTGTTCAGCATTCCTCAGCCGACCACTACGGGCCACATGAAGCACAGCAGCACCCATCTGGAGGAGAGCAGGTGTGTGTGTGTGTGTGTGTGTGTCTACGATGGTCTTTCTTTCGACAGGGCATGTCTACACACCCGTGTCTCGCTCCATCCCAATGGCGCAAAGTGGATTTATGAAAACCAAAAAGAAAACTGTCCCGAAGAAAAAGCTCACAGCCAGGAAACACAGGATAATAAACCTTCCACTACACGTGTGTGCAGACGTTACTTCTGTCTCCAGGTCCAATTGGCGGGATCTTTCACCAACTGGTCCGCCCTGGAGCCAGTGTGGATGTGTGTGTGTGTTGGATGTGTGTGTCACCAGTGTTGCTGCATTGCCTTTTAGGCTGTCACCACCATGAGACCGCTGGCGAAAACACACGGCATAACACAAACACTGGGGTTGCAATCAGGACTATTACGGGGTCTTATAGGAGATACAATATTTACAATACTTTGTGTGCGTGCCCCCATCCAAATGCTACGGAAAGACATGGGTATACATCTGGTTGTGATGGGAACCGGTGGCTTTCCACCACTGTAGCGGCTTGGCGAGTGTCTTCCTGTAGCTGGAAGGAAAATGGGAGTGTGTGGGAAGTGTAGCATTGGAAGGGAAACCATGAATTCATAATTGATGGCAACAATGCTAAATGATCAGCTTTTACCGAACCAATTGAAGACGATAGAAAACGTTCAGACCTGCACCACTAACACATTGCAATATCATTTGATACCGGCCATGAATATTGTACGTTTTTTTAAGTCTACAGATCTAACTGTCAACTATGCGTTGTTTAAAAAACAAACGACTGAGGTTCCTTCGAAGCAAACCCGTTGAGAAGTGAGAATGCTTTAGCCGCATTTCCAACCAAATGGTGGAATAGCATCTCAGACCTTCTCCCGTTACATCCTCAAGCCACATGAACCGGGTACAGCTCTGTCACACCATCAGTGTGACGATCCATTTTAGAGATGTATCTAGTGTCGCCCCTCTCTTAGCAAGCGCACATGTCACACCACCTTTCAATGTGGCCACTTGGAATGACGGCACACACTTTAGAGCAGGGGTGTCAAACTCAAGGCCCGGGGGCCAAATCCGGCCCGCGACTTCATTTTATGTGGCCCGCAAGAGCTTGCAAAGAATATAATACGTTTATTATACGGTTACATGCCGATTTACAGAATATCTATATATGTTCATTTTAATTAATTTCTTATTTTATAGTTATTTCATTTTTCTTTTTTTTTTATCTTTGATTTATCCTTGATTGTATTAATCTGTGTGAATCTGTGCTGTCCTGTTTTTCAATCTTACCCTGTTGCTGTTAAACTACTGAATTTCCCCACATGTTGCCCATAAACTACATGTCATGTGTATATTATACACACATGCATTTCCAAACATCTGGACTACCTATGTTGCAAATGTATTATCTTTTCGATTTACACACGGCATCTATTGCACGTCTGTCCGTCCTGGGAGAGGGATCCCTCCTCTGCTGCTCTCCCTGAGGTTTCTCCATGTTCCCTTTAAACTGTGGGTTTTCTCCGGAAGTGTTTCCTTGTACGATGTGAGGGTCTAAGGACAGAGGGTCTAAGGACAGAGGGTCTAAGGACAGAGGGTCTAAGGACAGAGGGTCTGAGGACAGAGGGTGTCGTATTGTCATACTGATATTCTGTACACACTGTGAAGACCACTGAGACAAATGTAACATTTGTGATATTGGGCTGTATAAATAAACATTGATTGATTGATTGATGTCCCACAATGCATCTCATTTTGTGACATGCGCACTGAAGAGACTTGCAATCATTTACCCTGGACTTCTGCTTTCAGACGTAGTTAATTATGAAGTGATTACCCTATCCAATAAAAATCCAATGCAGAGGCAATAATATAATATAATACATTATTTCATATATATTATGTATTTATATATGTATATTTATATCGTTACAACCGACCCTTTGAGTGCAACCATAATGCTAATGTGGCCCACAATGAAATTGAGTTTGACACCCTGCTTTAGAGTATAGATAACGAATCAAAAGGTTAGGGGCCTCACCTGGAAAAGAAGTAGAATGGTATCTCTGCACAATCGTGTATCTTTCACGGGTATGTTAAAACGTATAAGGGCATCAGGGTGGATCCAGAAGACTCCGAAAGGGATCTTTTAATCCAATCTACTTCAGAAACACACCGCAAAGAAACAGGAAGTGGCAGGTAAAGGACTGTCTTAGACGACCTACGGATCGATGGGTTTCTAGTTTATATGACATTCGATCTCATTTTAGTGAGTAAATGTACTATCTACTTTTGAGCGTCCTTGTGTTGTTTCCTATATTTGCATTGGTCAGGCACTCCTGAACTGAAACAAAGGCAAAGCCAGACAAGTACTGGTGTTTAAAGTAAAAGAGGGGGCAATGCAACGGGTACACAACATGAAAAAACAGCAACGTTTGATAAACAAGCTCAGAAATCAGAAACAGGTTTATCACGAAGTAGGTTGTCCCGTACGAGGAAGTCAACTCGGTGTCGTTGTGCATACATACAAGTAAAACACAAATTAAACACAAAACACAGATAGCGAAAGTGTTTTAAGAACACTATAATACCATAAGAAAAAAATATAGTAAAATAGAGAATAAAATAAAGCAGTAGTTTACATTGAAATGGAGTGCAATCAAATATAGAATAGTGCTTGGCCTGAAGTCTTCCTTGTAAGATAAGGTGCATGTCTTTGAAGCTTGAATTACTGAGAGTTCAAGTTCCCACTGTTCAAACTGGTGTTTCCTTCTCTCCTCCATTCATCCACCCATCACTCCTGACCCCGACATTTCCTGTTCCTCTCCTTCGTCTTCACGATGTCCTACACACATCCGACATCTGACCCCTCCGAGGTCCGCGTTGAATTGGGGGGTCCGTCATCGCCCACCCGTTTTGGGGAGAGCCCAATAAAAGAGCTGGCAGGGAAAGTGAATGAAAGAGGCCTTGTCCTGGGTGAGGATGGATTGAAGTGGACAATGGGACAGGACCTCCCCTTCCTTTGCCTCCATTCACCATGGAGTCACAGGTCGCCTCAGATGTGTCGCTCTGCAGAGTTACATGGCTGCTCTACGGCCGGTAGCAGAGGCGTGTGTGGGGAGGAATTACAATGCTCATAAATCCAGTTTGAGGGGGAATCATTCATTCACATGGAGATGGGTGTTTCTCTTTTAGACGGAGAACCTTCTGCAGCCGATATGCAGGAGTCCTGAAGTCAAATGTAAAACCTTTCAAGACCTTTTTTAAGACCCTTTCCAGACATCTTAAGACCTCATCGCCACTTGGAGTTTTAACCGGTTACCTTGGCGACACACTTCACCTCACATTGCCTATATACAGTATTGATTGTCCTTCCTCCTT
>JAMFTG010000100.1:322500-355000 GCA_023974075.1 Chaenocephalus aceratus | reverse complement strand
TGGATTTTTTTGAAAGTTGTCAGTGAAGTAGAGCTTAGTTTTTCAGTTCTTTGATAGAAAAAGACAACACGGAGCTCCTGGGTCCCACTGCTGATTTGTTAAATGAACACAGGTCGATCTGGGATCCAGCGATTAAAGGAAACATATCTTCAAGAATAGAATTGGGAGGGATGAATGGCCACACATGCAGAGCACACAGCACACACAGTGAAATGTGGCGAGTCTGCAGAAAGAACTACAATAAATGTAAATAACACGTCCTTCCTAAAGCATTTAATCAGCCAATAGCAGGCCTTCAAAGTCCTCATGCTAACTCTGTCAGGATCACAATTAGCAATGATGTATACAGCATTAACAAATGAAATCAAAGACAACATAGCACAACTTTTCACTGCTGACAGACCTAGCTTAGCATAACTGCAATTCTTCTTCTGCTGTTTTCTGGTTAGAAGCTACTTGTTCTACAATTAGCAGCGTATACTTGGCCACATTTCTAATAAGAGGTGATACACTTTGGATGTGTTTTCTTGCCGGAGAAAACACCACTTTGCGAGGATACGAGCCAAAAATCAGTCTTTTAAAGAATCTTAATATTTTGCATTAAAAGCCTCTAAAAAACACACAGTTGTACTACAGTACCTGCGGGAATGATGGCAGGATGAATGCATGTATGGGAACTTTCATGAACCCTCATGTGCTTGCCTGAATCTCTATGTGTTCTTATGCACATGTATGTACGCACATGCATGTCATACACCCGTTTCCCCCGGGGAGCGACGCGGAGTGTCAGTCTATGGGGCTGTCAGTGCCTGCTCACAGACAGCCTATAAGTTCCCTTTTGGAATAACAACCAACCCCCTTATTGAATAACCTCTGTTTCACCTCACCCCTCAGTGCGCCCCTCGTCTCCCTCCTCAAAAACCAAATCTAAGCTCAATATGAAACCGGTTAGGCCAGTTATTGATAAATCCACGTTCCTTACCCCAGCCGCTACAAATTACCATATTATAGGGCTTACAGGTATTAGGTATTGGAGGCCCTGACCCAAGTGAAACACGGGACACCTGAAAATATGTTGTCTGTCTGGAGCGTCTGGGACGGAGACACTGGAAGGAGTCAGGAAAGGAGATATGGGGAGGACCAAACCTTGGTGGGGGGGTGGAGGTGGCGTCATGTGTTGTCACAACTGATCAATCTGAGCCTGGCATTAAGAGCAGACTGCTGTTCACCAGACATATACGTAGCGCTGTGTAATAGTAGCCTTTGCATTGGTGGTACTTAACATTTTGTATTTAATTGTATGTATGTATGAATAATAGGATTATGATTGAGGGTCAACAGCGCTAAGAAAGCAGCAGGCATGGACACTTTTGCGGGGAAAATGTACGCTGGTAGGAAACAAATAGCCTAGAATGCAGCCAACGAGGAAATGTGGTTTTGTTTGTCTGTATTTAACTGTTATTTACTTTGCTTAAAGTTATCTTATGCTATAGTGTATGTAACATGGTCCGGTGTTTTGTCATTTATACGGTCTTCACGGTGGATTTGGAAAACGGGAGATTTAAATGTGTAGAAAGAAAGCCGCTTATGTCTGCCTGGGCTTCAAAGAAATTATAATCTATATACATAATGTTACTGTATGTATACATATGGACAGGATTGTTGTATTGACAAGTTAAGAATTACTCTTATTAACATTAATTAAAAGGCAGATGAAAGAGGAATACATGGTTGGCTTTTGATCTCAAGGGGAAATGAAGTTTGTCGTAAGTAGGTGACGTATGTCCAGGTGTAATGAAATACTTAGGACGGATTAGCAAAACATCTTATAGCCTTATGTTGCTAAAAGAAAGGCCCAACTAAAAAAATATGACTTTCATTTGCTCCAAACTGTAAAAAAAAAAAATGCAAGTATATCTAAATATGATACTTACTAATGCATGATAACAATATATGTTTTTAAATTCAATTTGTCCACTTATGGACTAACATGTCTGGTGGCGTTTTCCCATGCATGAGCGCTTATGGACTTCCCTTGTTCCCTAGTTTTACTGTAAGTGCTTGGTAAAAAAACTAAATGTTTTTAGTTCCTTCTACTAAGATATTATATAACCGGCTAAACCTATTCATGGCTGCAGAGCATCTCTACTGTATGTTTAATACACATTTATAACTCAATCGAGCTTACGGTCTGGCTGCAGTTACATCACTGCGGGCTAAAAACTGAGGTTGAAGCGATGAGTTTGCCAGAAAAAGGAATCAGTAGTAACATCATTTTTTTACTATCAACACCTCCGTCTCCCACAGAGGGACGGCAGGCCGAGGGGAAGTGATGGTAAAGGCTTCAGGAAGATGAGAGACAGATGGTTGGACCGCTCGAGGGCAGAACCGACCGATAAACTCAAAGTCATCTGTTCACTAAAGCACAGAATAACCGTCCAAATTACTATTTAACTCGAGTTCACCAGGTGAAGCTACTCGAACACTTGTGCACTGCATGTATTAGTATAACTGAACTCTACAACCTTAGAGCAGAGATGAGTCTTTCACTCACGCTGTACATTTTCAACCCAGTCTCACGGCATTTCGTGTTATAGTCATGAAATTAATGTAATCTATTGATTCGTGTTCACCAACACGATTTTCTATTTTTTTCCGTGTCACACGGAACGATTTTAAATACAATGTATTTCTATTGGTAGTGTGTTTCGTGCCTGCACCACGTCCTTTTGTCCGGTTGGGTCTTGGAAGTCCGGAAGCTGTGTGGTTCATATAAACATTTTCTTCCTCAATATCTTACCCTAAGCCTAACCCCTTTATTTTAAATAGTATAATGTCGGAGTTTTTTTGCCGTCCGCAAGGAAAATAAATGGCTCAGAGCCTCAGAATACTGAAATCTGTATTTTGTTATTATTTGGTGCAGGCACGAAACATACTACCAATAGAAATACATTGCTTCTAAAATTGTTCTGAGTCAGAATACTGAAATCTGTATTTTTTTAAATCTCTTTTTCCTTCTAATTAGTTATTATTTACATTGCTTTTAAAATCGTTCTGTGTGACACGAAAAAAATGGGGAAATCGTGTTGGTGAACACGAATCAATATAATTTTGTGACTATAACACAAAATGCCGTGAGACTGTGTTGACATTTTGAATTGTTTATTTCTTTTAATTTCTCTAATGTCCAATTCCTTTTCCTTTTATGCGGCTGCAACGAAAAAAAAATCCCAAATTGGGATCAATAAAATACATCTTATATTAACAAAGTTTGCCGTAATAAAAAAAACAAAACAGCTAACATAAAGCTTTTAATGAAAAGGGTTTTAGAAATGTTGGAAGAATGATTATTTGTTATCTTGTTTAGAGTTGGATCAAATATTGATATCTAATATCTCTAGAGTGCTGTATGCATGGTGCTGGAGCAGGAGGTGGTTAGCTTAGCATAGCTTAGCGCTTAGCATAAATACTTGATGTAGGGAAAGCAGCTGCTATGAACACATTTCAAAATTACATTTAGATACAGTAATTGCAACTGGTTTTCTCTTGTGTTGACAAAGTGTTGGTAGCATGTTTGAACTTTGGACAGAGCCAGAATAGCTGTGTCTGTCTGCGTATGCGCTTTAAGCTAGGCTAGGCTAAATAGGTTTCTAGCTACAGCTCTGTACTTCATGCACAATCATGAGTATGCAAATATTTCCCAGACATACAAGACTAAAATATAGGTATTTTTGTTGTCGTACTGAATGATCAAACAGCCCATTTAACAGTGCAAATGTTTCCTGTAATAAAAGTAATTATCTATCACATAGTCTGAACGCTTTTGTCCTACCGTATCTCTTAGCTTGTTAGCATGCTCAATCTTGTCAACCTTCAATTGTAAACAGGGGAGCAGACAGACAGCTGGAGCAGAGGGAAACTGGAAATGCAACTAAAAGACGAAGATAAGTGGAGGATAAGATCCAAGCAGACAGTTACATGATAGATAGGGTTGATGAGGAGCCAAAGTGACGTGGAATAGAAGAAGCATTTTCCCTCCGTAGTAACTGTGCATTTTACAACCTCTCACACTGTTATCGCAGAACGATCTTGACAGTGTTGATATTTTACAGCTTGTTTTAGCCCAGAATATGTGCGCCTCCTCTGCTCCAGAGACACATGCCTACCGTCCACACAGCATGTCGGGGTTCAGAGGGCAACAGGTAGGAATGCTGCACCATGGGAGCCAAACATAATGAAGTCATCACACGATGTCCTCCGAGCCGCTGAGTTATGAGGTCTCTGATGCTCGCTGGCTGTAAAATAACGGGGTCTGTCATCTTGCTTATTTAGATAGCATTCATTGTCAGGTTCAATAATGTCCTGTTGCGTGTTTTTGATGAGTTGTTTCTTATCAGTTTCTTGTTTGTTATCCTTTCATTACGGGGTCATCCCTACGTCAGCTATGTTCCGGACATGAACTAACACTGTAAATGATTGGGAGAGGGCTATCTTTGCAGTATGAATTGCCACAAGGGGGGATTTAATGCAGTTTGAATGGTAAAAATGAATGATATCTATGTCTAAAGTAAAGAAAAACTGACATGACCAGAAATCTGAGTGCAAAGGGTTCAATGACTATAACATCACAAGGATTTAAGCTGTAGGTGGGTGGTTTTAACATATTGAGCCAGAGGAGAAACCTAAGGGAAACAAAGAAAAGCTCCCTAATATCTTCGATTAAAAGGATTTTGAGCTGGCATTAAAAAGTAATGATTTCCAATGATCTCGTGGACATATTTGCTGTACAAAGTCATTTCCCACGTCATCTTCATTAAGTTTTGTCAATTTGAACGTGTAAATTATTCTCCTTGACCAATAGCTATCAAGAAAGTAACTTTAAAGTAACTATTTGTTTTACTTTAAGGCAAATAAAGTACCGTACTTTTCGGACTATAAAGCGCACCTGCATATAAGCTGCAGCAGCTAAATTGTCCGTCTGTCTTGCTCTCGTTCTGTCTCTCGGTTCCACTTTGACTTTGGCGCGCTACCTGTCTGACTCTTTTCCGGCCTCCAGCTTTTCCTGCTGGAGCCCGCCGCTTAAAGGTGGCGGGCGCGGACCGGTCCTAGAGCCCATAGAGTTAAAGGTGGTTAATTTTACCTGTAAAATCCATAGATTTAGGAGGTTCCCTAGTGGCCGTTAGCTGTACAAAACAAATGGGGAAAAAAGTCGCGGCTTATAGTCCGAAAAGTACGGTAGTCAGGAATGGAGGAAGCTATAGGGTGGTGCAGAAATGAGTCCTAAAAACCTGAGATTAGTCAACATGTTACCACTTCTGGTCTTTTTAATGAGTTGTTGGTAAAATACCTCAAATAAAACACAAGGTCAAGATAAAATATGTCAGTAAATACTGCACTAGTGAATGTCCAAATTATGTATGCGTCATAAAAAAGTAGCTAACAAGAGACTACTAAACATCCTCATGCCAAACATTAGCCGCCTTTAGCTTAGCATGAAGTCGTGCTGTAAACATGTATTTAAACGTTGTACCGTACAAATGCAAGGCTACTCATAACAGTAGCCAATAACCAAATAGTTCCACATGTCTAGTGATGGTCAGAGTCGGCGTCAGTCTCTCTGTTTGCTTTGTAGTGACGTCGCCCTGACTCAGCACTCTGGTGACTCAGCATCCAATGTGAAGGCCTCATTAATTTATTCCACTTAAGGTGATTTTCCAGTTAGCCTTGTTTTCTAATGAGGCAGGGCAGGGGCAATTAGATGATTAGGGTTATGGCAGCATCGTGCTTTTTTAGGCATCCAGGAGTGGACAGAATCTATCCCACTGTCTAAACTGTGAACGAGTCATTAGATAAATAGATGACAGAACAGAGTCAAGTGCTCCACACTAGTGCTTTCACTTCTAACTCAACGTGTGCCACAGTCATCAATGTAATGATACCGTCAGCTCAATAAAGTGGCATAAAAACCTGTCAATGTAAATGTTGCCTCATTGAGTCTGTGGAAAGAAGGTGAAGATTGACGGAGGAATCCCCGCAGACTCCAAAATGGGAGAAAACACACAAAAAAGACGTTGTGAAAGAACAGAAAAGCCGGTTTGCTCTCACTCGGTGTCATAGCAACCGATCCTCTTCCTGTGTGAACCTCATTTCTGTGGTCATTGCCACCAATCACCTCGCCGCCTGCTCTCACCTTTCAGCACCTAGCGTGGATGTCTAGACCCAGAAGGTGTTAGCAACGGGTTCAGTGAATGTGTGTGTGCCTTTGCCAATGATTGATCTCGACATTATTGTACCACATGGAGAGCGGGTGGTGAAAGGCTCTGGCTGAGTGCTGCTCGGAGGCCCAGCAGCCACTTGTATGGATCCCAGGGGAAGAGCAATTTAATCCAAGTCCAAATCACATTTTTTATATTCTGGAGCGATTGATGGACGACAACTATCAAGGTACTGAAGTATCACCGAGTACAATTGAGTCAAACTACAACATGTTGGGATAATGCAATGCACTGACCTCCCCACCTTCAACACATGGGCCAAAACACACCGCTTTTAACGTCTGAATAATGTTGTGTTGTTGATTTAATATTAAAATTCAACTTTTTAAATGTTATTTTATTTCCTTTTGAATACCACTCTAAAGTGTCTTTGAGCACCTGAAAAAAGTGCTTAGAAATTAAATATATTATTATTATAAAAACAGTTGCTTTCAGTACCTGGGGGGTAATCCAGGGTTTCTTTTCCAGTTGCATGACACAGTGCAGGAAGAAGGAAACATGTTCTTCGTAAAAGTGAATGGATGTTTAAGTTAAGCAGAAGCTATGAACTGTCAAAATGTGCACTGGGTGAAGATTAAACCAAGCAGTTCACAAAGCTCCAGATTAGATTATATCAACAATGGTAGAATAGGTGGACCAGTGTTTCGTGAAAACATCTCGTAATAAATTGGCATTTTTCCTACAAGTCACATTTATGATTTTACATCGAGGGTTTAGAACAAGAAACCATTGGGCGATGTGATTGCTCTTGTGATTTCGGATGAAATTATGAGATAAATGAGAACATTTCCAACATTTGAAAAAAGACAGCAGACTGACAACGTACCTGTCTTCACAGTTCTTCAGGAAGTAGGACGTAGGAAGTAGGAAGTGATGTCACAAGCGGTAACACCAGTGACATGACACCAGGGGACAGCTATTTCCATTATATTATTTATAATATTAGTTGCTATTTTCTTTTTTTATGTTATCCACTTCATAAATGTGATAGTGGTGTATACATTATTGCATTTAAAATTGGAGAGAAATATATTTGTAAACTCTAAATATGCCCCTAAACCTCAATACATGACATTGGGGACAAGCACTTTTCTTGTACTTGGAATTTCATATAATTGATTAAAAACAAATATTGCCCAATTCTTGGCTCAAATAGGTTTAATTTTAAAGAACATTTTACATTATTCAAATATATAAATTAAATGTGACTACAAAGTATGTTTAGAGTGTATGCTTTCTGCAAAGGCTGGGGACAGAAAAGTGTGCGTTTCTGTAGAATGACTCACATCCCATAATTGAAGTGAACTTTTTAACGTTTTATAATAGTTCCTTTTGTGTTTTACAGCTGTATTCGTCTGCCTGTATTGTTTTGTGTTCATCTGTTATAATAGAGGGTATATAGATGTTCCAGTTGCATGACACAATGCATAACTCCGTAAAAGTGAATGGATGTTAAAGCAGAAGCTATTAACAGTCAACATGTGCACTGGGTGAAGATTAAATCAAGCAGTTACCAAAGCTCCAGATTATTTATATCCAAAACTATAGGTTGACCAGTGTTTCGTGAAAGACAATCTATAAATTGGCATTTTTCCTACAGGCTGATGAAGACAACACTTGTGTGTAAAACATATAATAGTGTGGCAATTCAATATAAATCACATTTAGGATTTCACATTGGAAAAACATATCATGAAACTGAAACTAGGGTCAAGCTGACCAAGTATTATTTATCCTGCAAATTGCCTCGATTGAGAAACTAATTCAAGCAGATCCTCCCAATGAAAGACCCCTGGATTATAAAAGCCTAAAACCATACGGTAAATGAGATTAACATACTGCACTTTCAGTGTGTTAAGTGTTTTCTAAAGGCATAGGCGTGTCGTTTGCGTTGGCCTGCCGGACGGTGATGCAGTCAAACACCATAACACTTTGGCCCTGGTCGCCCTGACGGAGTCGTTTTGTCTCACCCCTACCGTCACAGAACATTCAGGTAAGGGATTTACCAAACAAAACATCGTCTGAGAATGAGACGGAGGGAAAGTAAAAGAGAGTGAAAGAAACATTACGAGACCTCTCCCTATGTTTACCTTTGCAATTTTGTCCAATTTGTCTAAATTGCTTAGCTGACCTCTTAGAAAAAAAAGCATATGCTTAACGTCAAAAAGCAGCAAAATATGACTGATCACCTTCATTTTGCCCATTCGGCTTCTTGGCGCAAGACTCTAAATTGTGTATTCTTTCCATGGCGCCAAACCGCCCGCCCTGCATTTAATTAATTTCCTCTTATTTATACGGCTAAAACTATACGGGAGTTTTTCTTTAGGTAACGTAGACGTTCCTGTCTGTGGAGGCAGGCTTTGGCTAATCATCATTTACAGTCACTTACATTCTCTCATTTTGTCTGTCTCGCTTTTTGTCGCCGCTCATTTGAAGAAGGGGTTCTTTTTGGCATGAAATTAATTTGTCAGGATCAGATTGTTAGAAGATGAAATTGCTGCCATCAGGACCAATCGGAGAGTAATGTCAGCGAACGTCTCTCGTGGCAGGGTAATGAGCGAAATGGCTGCATTCTGGAGGGCAAAGACCAATTTCCTTGTTGATTTGCCGTCCCATGGATCATTGCCTGGTAGGCCTAAAAGGAGGACAATTAAGGCAGGATATAGAACAAAAATCTCACCACTATCAAGGACATTTCTAAAAGGTAGCATTCATATTTGAAGCGATGCGTCAAGTGCACAAGTAGCCGATACAATCGTAATGTAATCCGCTAATTTGGAAAAGCAATTAGAACACAAATGGCCGAGTCACTTTGCTTTATCTGGAGATGAGGATTGGCCGGACTCCTGAACGTGGATCTGTTCTAACGCTCCATGTCAGATTCAGGTTTTAATGCATGCAGCACGGACCACATTCCTGTCCCCCCGGTTCCAGCCAAAAGGTAGAAATGTTTTCTTTCTCTCCTTCATATTTAATACAGCTCTGCGCTTGTTTACCTGAAGGCCCGGCCTTTCCCGTAAGTGAGCCGTCAATCCATCATCTCCACGGTGGGTAACCAGACCAGGCCTGTTTCCACTGGGGGGCGAGCCCTCTGAGGAGGGACCTGGGTGGGCATGGAGAGCAGGGTGTGGGGGGGGGTGGGGACGGAGAGCTAGAGGGGAGCTACAAGAAGTCATGTGACGATGGAAGAAAGTCTTATAAGAGACGGATTGATGCTGCGGGGTCAGAGATATGAGAGGTGAGCCGGTTCCCTCTGTCTGTAGACGTTTATTATCGTCCACGGTTATTAACAATAAACAATACATGACAAAGATACCATGAAACAGCTAGCGGAGTGATATGTCCGCATACTTATATGTATATTCCTTTCCACCAACACCTTAGGATTGATTGCAAATGTTAAGTAGGGCTATTTTCGTGGCAGTTTATTTTGAATAAGCCTTAGATATCTTGCGAGTTTCCAAGTGATTGGAAGAGGTGATTGTAGAGCATATTTGGACAGAACCCTTGAAGTTAAAAACAGAAGATGTAATTGCAAATGGTGGTGAGATAAATCCAGAAAGACATTTGGAAACCTAACAAACAAGATGTCCCCCTGTTATAAAGTGATTATGTTTTTGTGTACATTTCAGGAGCTTTCCAAAGATATGTGATTCTGCCAAATATAAAGAAATCAGTTTAATAGGATCTGGAAATGGTGGGAAAAACTGTTTGACGTATATTTGTTTACATTCAGTGTTACAGACGAAAAATGTGCGTACAACATGTGTCCATTGTGTGTAACCTCGAGGTCTAGCGAACACTCGACTGGAATACCTTTGAGCGATATTTAAATACCAGCACTGTTCACATCCACGTTACTCACCATGCAGTTTCTCCACCTGTTGCCACCACCTGCAGATCAGTGGAATAGTTAATCTTCAGTATGCATTTGTGTTGTGTCTCCTGTGTGTCGCTGCGTCGTCGAGCAAAAGAGAAATAAACGAAGTCCCCACTCAGCTCGATAGCACTACTGGAGGTCTGAAACTCTGCAGGGAACCTTTGAAAGTAACCAGACGATGTGGCAGTCATCAAATCACTTCACCGTTTGAACAAAATCTGCAGAACTCCATCAACTTAAATCCTCAAATTTCCACAGCACTTTACTCCCGGGATGAAACTGAATACTGAGGCGGGGAGAGAGTGAGGGAGGATTTTAGATCCAGACGAACTGGGATTTAAGTCTGAATCCGCTCTGCATGTCTGTGTGTGTGACAGGAGGCAGAAACCTCCACACGCAGGGGAACATGTGATCCGTGCTGTTCCCCCGGTGCTTTATTATTCCAGTGACACAGCCTGAAACAGCCCCTCTGTGGCCCTTCATTTATTACAGCCCAGACTCCGGTTTCTGTCTGTGTGACACACACACTGGGAGGAGGTGTTTCCCACCCCTTTAAATACAAGCGGCAGGATTCCCTGTTCTATTCTGGGCTCTGAGCCGCTCTCTGCAGCTGGACTTTTACAATGTAATACACAAGCAGCTCTCACAGCAACAGATTCACACTGAGCCGGCAGCAGCATACCTCAGGCCATCGTTCAACAGCACCCGTGATCCGAGAGAGAGGGGCAGAGGATCTTTTCCACACAGCCGATGTCATATATTCACTAATTCTGGATATATTTGGGCAGGTTTGTTATAAAAATAGTTCAGTCAGACAACTCACATGTTCTTAATATGTTTATTATAAGCAGCGTATAGTTTGAGTTCGGCGTCTCGGCTCGGACCTCATCACTCCACAGATTTACAAAGGATATTGAGTGATGATTAGATAACTATCCCCCGAGCTGGGGCGGGAGCTGAGGTGGAAGCTGGGAAGGAAGCTGAGGTGGAAGCTGGGGTGGAGGCTGGGGTGGAAGCTGAGGTGGAAGCTGGGGTGGAAGCTGGGATGGAAGCTGAGGTGGAAGCTGGGGTGGAAGCTGGGGTGGAAGCAGGGGTGGAAGCTGGGGTGGAAGCTGGGATGGAAGCTGAGGTGGAAGCTGGGGTGGAAGCTGGGGTGGAAGCTGGGATGGAAGCTGGGATGGAAGCTGAGGTGGAAGCTGGGGTGGAAGCTGGGGCGGAAGCTGGGGCGGAAGCTGGGGCGGAAGCTGGGGCGGAAGCTGGGTGGAAGCAGGGGTGGAAGCTGGGATGGAAGCTGGGGTGGAAGCTGGGGTGGAAGCTGGGGTGGAAGCAGGGGTGGAAGCTGGGGTGGAAGCTGGGATGGAAGCTGGGATGAAGCTGAGGTGGAAGCTGGGGTGGAAGCTGGGGTGGAAGCTGGGATGGAAGCTGGGATGGAAGCTGAGGTGGAAGCTGGGGTGGAAGCTGGGGTGGAAGCTGGGGTGGAAGCTGGGTGAAGCTGGGATGGAAGCTGGGATGGAAGCTGAGGTGGAAGCTGCGGTGGAAGCTGGGGTGGAAGCTGAGGTGGAAGCTGGGGTGGAAGCTGGGGTGGAAGCAGGGGTGGAAGCTGGGGTGGAAGCAGGGGTGGAAGCTGGGGTGGAAGCTGGGATGGAAGCAGGGGTGGAAGCTGGGGGTGGAAGCAGGGGTGGAAGCTGGGGTGGAAGCAGGGGTGGAAGCTGGGGTGGAAGCTGGGATGGAAGCAGGGGTGGAAGCTGGGGTGGAAGCTGGGATGGAAGCTGGGATGGAAGCTGGGATGGAAGCTGAGGTGGAAGCTGGGGTGGAAGCTGGGGTGGAAGCAGGGGTGGAAGCTGGGGTGGAAGCTGGGATGGAAGCTGGGATGGAAGCTGAGGTGGAAGCTGGGGCGGGAGCTGGGGCGGAAGCTGGGGTGGAGCTGGGATGGAAGCTGGGGCGGAAGCTGGGGCGGAAGCTGGGGCGGAAGCTGGGGCGGAAGCTGGGGTGGAGCTGGGGTGGAGCTGGGGTGGAGCTGGGGTGGAGCTGGGATGGAAGCTGGGGTGGAAGCTGGGGTGGAAGCTGGGGTGGAAGCTGGGGTGGAGCTGGGGTGGAGCTGGGATGGAAGCTGGGGTGGAAGCTGGGGTGGAAGCTGGGGTGGAAGCTGGGGTGGAGCTGGGGTGGAGCTGGATGGAAGCTGGGGTGGAAGCTGGGGTGGAAGCTGGGGTGGAAGCTGGGGCGGAAGCTGGGGCGGAAGCTGGGGCGGAAGCTGGGGCGGAAGCCGGGGTGGTGGTGGGGGGGCAGGCGAGCAGCAGCAACATGAAACACAGCAGCAGGAACATGAACGTAGCAATAGCAACGTGAACACAGCAGTGGAAGCAGCAGCAGCAGCAGCAGCAGCAGCAGCAGCAGCAGCAGCAGCAGCAGCAGCAGCAGCAGCAGCAGCAGCGTAGTGAGGCAGAGGCAGGAAGACCTGGCAGCTTCAATAGAGCGGAGAATGGTTGGTTGTAAGAGGGACGAGGTGCGTCACGTGTTAATGTATCACTGGTGCTCGAGTTGACTGCCTGAACCAGCTCGCAGGCTTCGAAGTCAGATATGTTTACGTTAGGCTCGTTGTTTCCAGCTTTGATGCTAAGCTTAGTTTACAGGCTACACATTTAACAGACAAGACAATAGCCGTATCAATTATCTCATGAAACACTTGGAATGAAAGTGGGTTTTCTATTGTGCTGCTGTCGATATTACAGATTGAATTAAATATATAATTGTTAACCAGGAAATAAAGAATCCCGCCTAAAGCATTCTTTATCTAACAATGAAAACATTTTGTAATATGCATCGTGATTATTATCTGCTTAATGGGTTGTTCTTTGGCCTCGGTTACACATTTCCCCCAAAGTGTCATAACATGTGGTCTATAAGTGTTTCCATAGTCGAGTTGTCAAACAAATCAAACCAAACCAATGGCGCCTTTGGCTCAGGATTACATTATTTTACAGTTCACTAAATTCAAAGGTTAAATCAAAACATACATTATGCAGCAAACTCATTGCCATAGTAAAATGTTAAGCAACGAATGGACTCCAATGTTTATATCTGTGATGTCCCTATGTGTGTGTGTTCACTGGCAAGGCGAAGGATATTACCTGGAGCTCCAATCAGCCCGAGTCGCCGCAGGCTCGTGCCCTAAGCGTTCCTGTGAGTTGTTTAATGAAGTGCCAAAGTGCAGCGGGTCATGCTTCCTCTCAGCACAGATACGCAGCGACACGTGGGATACGCTCGGGTGCATCTCAGGAAAGCCTGGACTGTGTGGAGCCACCGTGGGAATAACAACCCGATTCCCAGCAACAATATTTACAACGCAACCACACCGAGTTCGCAGAAAGTGTAATCATCCGTATTGATGAAGGGTCGGCGGTGCGATGCATCATGTCGGCGGCAACGGGTTTGTGTCACGTCCGAGGCGAAAAAGAAAATATCCAAATGTACGTGTGTTTGCTTTTCTGGCAAGGAAACGTGGACGGTCAGGCTACACTACGCAGGTTTACACGTTTGTCCCTGTTGTTGGGTTTCTTCTCCTCACTGGTGTTCTTTTATGAGTCCCGTATTGTGTGATAAATCACGGCATCGTAGCGGGGACAGTTTCACGGCAGCATTCACGCTACATTTCCAACCACACGCCAGCTTCTGATTAGGGCTCTCAATCTCCTTTGCCTTTTTCTGTCTACCACTAACCCATACATACAAACACACAATGTGACACATGTTTTCTATGGGGCTGGGTTTGTTCTCATTGTGATGGAAATACTCTCTTGACACCGGAGGCGCTTTATCAACGAGCTGCACCGATACGGTCGTCACTAAATGCTGCATGACCCTTTATTTAGCTGAAGATAACCCGAAGCCAGTTCTTCTAAAATCCGTCTCTAGGTCGTCCTCCATCGTCCCTTCCAGTCATCCCGGTTCTCCAAACATCCGGCCAGGTCATCGGTACTTTGTGGTCCTGCGTCGTTCTTGAGTACGTCCACGTATGTTCGTGCGGGACGTCCTCGTGGCCGATGCCCGTGTGTTGGTTCCCACAGCGCCAATTTGCCGGCTGCACATGTCTTCTTGATGCCTTTGGCGATGTCCCGCTAGTCTCATTCTCCTGGCTGCAATGTTCTCGCTCACCCTCAGTATTCCCTCGTACAGGATCTTGTTGGTTACACGCACACGCTAAATGGGCGACCAGTAATCAAACATGTCTGATTACAAGGCATAGTGTCTTAGCTTCTTGTTCGAACTAGTTGAATATCTATGATTCCCCCTAACATGTTTAAGACCAACTGTTTCTGACATTTTTTGTTGTTGCAATCTCGAACAGCGCCGAGCTACGTTGCTAACTTGTTGTGATAAGATTCGATAGTCAAGGCTGTGAAGATCGTTGTTCCCTCTTGAATGTGTGTGCCCTACCTTTTAGACCACATGTACGAACACACATGACGTACACAGTCACATACATTGCTGGAGAGTCTTTGATGAAATACTTACATATTACTGGCCAACAAGGAAGTAGGGTTGCCAGAAACTGACCATGATCAAAATCGATTATTCGGCAGCCCTGGCGAATAATAATCGATTATTTCCTTTGGACTTGTATGTTCGAAGTAGTTCCACAAGGAGGAACTCTTTTTACCTGCCGGGTGCCGCTTTGTTCATCTTTAGTCGCACGTGTGAGGGAGAGGGGGGGGTGGGGGTGGGGGCGAGGTCGGTGTGTAGCGTGTGTAGCGTGCTGCACGCAGGCTTCCTCCAAGTTTACAGTAAAACAAACTGGTGGTGTGACCAATGGCCATTTACAATTATTAATACTATTACTATTATTAGCATATATATATATATATATATTTTGGTTGAAACTAAGCCAGAAAAAAAAAAAATACATAAATAATTAAAAAAAAATATATAAATAATAAAAAATATATATATAAATAAAATCGATTTTTAAAAATAATATTCGATAATGGAGACTGTAACGAATATTCGAATAATCGCTGGCATCCCTACAAGGAAGCTAATTGCTAGCATTCACATTCAAACAAGCACAACTTGGCAGAGGCCTGTAACACAACTTATCATTATCTTAACCATTGTGCAAAATAATAATTAGCAATCAAGGTGTCTTAAAAAGACTTCAAATTAAATCCGATGAATGCAAAGACAATCAACTAGTCTATCTACGTGCGTACTTTACACATACACACATCTTATACAGGAAGGCCATTCACTATAACTACGAAACACACCAACAATGTACCTGCCGTAAAAATATATATAATTTACATTTTTTACGAGAGCACATGCTCAGGTACGCTATGGGTGAGTCCATTAATAGTATGGCAAGGGAGGCTGATTTGGAACAGTCCAAGTAGCAGCAGAAATTAGGGGTTTTTATTCAACTACACAAAGTTGAGTTTCCCTGAAGCGTTCATAATGACATTTAGTTTTTCTTCCCATTGCCATAGTGTAACACAAGTTATTTTAGATTATGCTGATTATGCTGCACAGGTTAAGCCTACAGTTTTATTTTCGGGCTGCCACTGTAACTAACCACTCAAACTGAAACACATCACAGTCCAACAGCCAAGTCCGATCGCTGAGGTCACCCTTTCAGATGTGGAGGTTCGTTTCCAAGTGTACCAGACAGAGAAATTGAATTAAGCTTGTAACAAAACTTCATGGTTTCCTTCCAAAGTGGAGTCACGAAGTCCGTAAACACTGTTGTTTTATAACCGGCTTATTATGTCCACACCGGTTGAGTTCTCGGCTCTGTTTCAGACGTGCAGCGGAGTTGAGAAGCGAGAGTGCAGCGCTGCTCGACTTATTTAGGATTCGACACTGCGGTGTGAGAGGATACATCGCTGAGAAATCATTGTATCATTACACTGTCAGGGAGTGGGGAATTTTCATGTCGGAAGAGCAAAAGGGGAAAATGAATGAATGTACAGCCCACAGGAGACACCGAGATGTGCTTGAAATGTACGAAATTGCAAAAAATGTACGGCCACCACAACCACGCGGAATACATTCACACTCCATCGCTATTAAAAGTTTCCCCTGTATTACCAAAATGACTGTGAAACTTATAATTCACATAATTATGGTTGTGCCTCCATATTACCCCTGCCCTGTTTTCCCCCTCTCTCATTACTCCTACGAAAACACATAAATCAGAAAAGTATACACTGTACCCCTGCATCACATCGCACTGGGGGATAACCCTTAACTATCCCAACACGTCTCCAATTCAAATTTCTCCTGACATTCCTGTTCCCCAATCCTCAGCTCGGGTGTCAGAAAATAACAGAGAGGAACCCTCGCCCCGCATTATTCCCGGTTTAAAAGGTAAACACAGCGAGGAGCAGGTGGTTGTGGGGGGATTTTTGCAGAGACTTCGATGTAATGTCTGGTGGCAATTAGGTGTAATACAGGATGTCAAAGCCCACAGCCGCTAGCCTCAGATATCTGCTGCCTAATGTTAGCTTTACAGATTCACTCTGGCATATGGCTTTGACTGCGCAGCCCAGGGCCAAATTAGTGAACGCTATTACCTCCTTTCCCTCTGTGGCAAAGGGCATAGCAGCAGAAGAAGAAGAAGAAGAAGAAGAAGAAGAAGAAGAAGAAGAAGAAGAAGAAGAAGAAGAAGAAGAAGAAGAAGAAGAAGAAGAAGAAAACCGAGGGAAAGTATTGCACACAAAAAGAAATGTAGACACTGCTTGAATTCTATTAAGCGCTGGAAATCACTTGTTTTTGGTACAGTACGAGTTTTCTTTGTCGTATCTCAGGAATTAGCCCCCGTTGAGAACAAAAACATACCTCAGGGCTTTGTGTGTGGAAGTGTCTCAGCACGGCGCTATCTGAGGGTCGGCAGAGGCTAGATCTCCAGCGAAGGGAGAGGCGTTGCTTGTGCAGTAACCGGATCTGTGAGATCCTTAGGAAGGGTACAACGGGCCGGACCTGCAGAATGCAACACAGATGGAGAAGGGTGGAATACACGATTAGGACGACCTTGAGAAGCGCTTAGTGGCAGCTGAAGAATAACATGTGGGGAGATGGTTCAGAAGAAGTCAAACGAGAGAGGCAGCAAGGAATTCGGACAACACAGATACGCTTATTGTTGGATTGTCCTCATTAAAAGTATATTAGAAAGTAGAAAGCATCCGAAACAATCCTAATCAGATCAATAATAACGTCATTGTTGACCTGATAAACAGAGTTCTAACCCTAACCTAATGAAGTACAATCGAACGATTATGCAATTCCCTAGCCGTGAAAAAAAAGTGAACGACCTACAGTACTTAGACAGTGACTGAGTGTAATCTGATTCCCACCTGCAACTTCTTCTCTTATTGGCACAAGAGCCTGAACTAATAATAATAATATATTTAATTTATATAGCGCTTCTCATCTGCCAAGACAAATCTCGAAGTGCTTCACAACAAGGGATACTGATACGCTTTGAGAGATTAAACAAATAATTGTAATAATAATAAGAAATCAAAATATAAAATATAAAATAGAGTACAAAAATAAAAGTCGGAGATAGCGATACAAATGGCAGTACTCCAGGTGTACCGTGCTCAAAGTTTATTGGAAGGCCTGCCGAAAGAAGAGGGTCTTAAGGCCGGCTTTGAAGACCTCGGTGGAAGGGGCAGATCTCAGCTGATCTGGGAGGGAGCTCCAGAGGCGCGGGGCGAACGAGCAGAAGGCTCGGTCTCCCATTGTTCGGAGACGTGTGCGGGGGATGTAGAGAAGAGGAGCGTGGCTGGAGCGGAGAGAGCGGGTAGATGTCTGGGTACGGATGAGGTCACAGAGGTATTTTGTCTATTGTTGACCCTTTTTCTAACCATACTGACATTTTACCGAACGACGTACACCAAGAGCTTACGCTACCTCCGAATCCAAATCCTGTACTCGTCCCATATTGGGGAAATGTAAAGTGTTACGGCAAAGAGACAGTCCAGAAAAAAGACTAACATATATAAAAAAAGATCAATTAAGTAAACATCCGATCACAATCAGCTGTCTTAGGAAGTCATCCTTGCATCCCCCCCCCCCCCCCCGTTATGTTTTGTTTAGTTGTTTGTTGTTACGTGTTTTGTTGTTGTTTTCTGTTATCAGGAGTCTGTTTATTTTATAACTGCATTTTTCTTTTTTTTTTAATTAAGTAAACATCCATAGAATAATAAAAAAAGAAACATATGAAGTAGGTGAGAAGTCAGTAATAACAAATAACAGCGTTAAAACAAGTGTTTGCATATAGGATTTAAATTGGTAGATTAGGCGTCTGTGCAGCACTTTTCAAAATACATGATATTACTAATTTCATAATATCACTTGTTGAGCTTTTAAATTCGTTATAATCCGTTTTAATTATTGGAGAAAATGGACTTTTTCTTATTTTCTTTCATGGTTTTAAAAGCTTACGTTGGCTTGTTTGTGCACAGCCAATTCTCCCATAGACCTCTCTCTACACCTAGCTGCATGGAGACCATACTTGCCAACCCTCCCGATTTTTGCGGGAGACTCCCGATTTCATTGCCCTCTCCCGGTTTCCTCCCGGATTCATATTTCTCCCGCATTTCTAAATCAGATTTACTCACGACTGTTTCCACTCGGACTTTAATACAGCTACACCATTGTTTGGTTTCCATGGTAGCGCCAGTGGCGACTGGTCATTAGGGGCAGGCACAGCTCCCCCTAGTGTCAGCAGAAAGTATTAAAAATAATGATTACAAAAAAATGCAAAAAATAAATAAAAAAATATATTAAATATATTTTAAGATCATGTTTAATCATCTGATTCGTCTCATTGCTGTTTTAGTATGTGCTCTTCTAATTAGTGTCTACAGTGTGTGTCTATTGAGCTGTTTAGAGCCATGTGGGACAAAACCCGATCCTGCCCCTCCCTCTTACTGTCTAAGTCAATGGTGACTGTAAAAACTACACGAGTATTTTCCTATTTAATGTGTGTGGCAAATAAATAATGACCATAGGGGCATCGTGCTGCCATCCCCACCATACGGCATCTCACATCATTCAGAGCTGATTGGCTGTAAGTACATGTGCCGCGAAAAGTGTGGTGTGTGAAGAGGAGACGAGAGAGCTGCAGTGACGCGCCCTAAAACCAGGAAGTAAGCTGCGCATGGCTTCCCTCCACAAAAAAGCAATGATATTTCTCCATAGGATTTTAGAAAATAGCTCAAAATAAGATCTGTGGGAAACAAACCTGTTAGATAAATGCACGTTGTGTTCAGCCGGATAATATCCACATGTCTACCCTACTTTTATAATTTTCTAATCATAAATCTATTGATTAGATTATATTTATGATAGACTTTTGAAACTACAAGAACACAAGGAGGACTTTTACAAAAAAGTAATAGCGATTTTTGTCCGGAAGGATAGGCAAATGGACTTCATCTTCAAGTCAAGGTAAGACAGCAATTGTATTGAAAATGGGATCTTACTAAGAGAGAACAATTCAATATTTAAATGATAAAATTACATTTTTTGGGTGTCCTTCTGTTGAACTGTCTGTTTAAAATTAATCGAAGCATCAGACAAAAAAAGCTTTTGAAAATAATATTATATTTTGATTTACGTCAAAATATAATATTTGTAAACCTGAAGAGTCAGAGCCAGTGCCTCAGCAGCCATGAACTTCTCTGCAGAAGCTTACAGACATCTAAGTTGTTTGTGCCCCACCACTTTTGTACATATAAAAACGCCACTGGGTAGCGCGTCTCTTTAGTAGCGCACGCAACTGAAAGTCAGGGTGAGGAAGATAGTCACAGAAAACAGAACAAGAATCGACAACTCGACCCTCTGCTCACTCCTTTCACACATGCTCCATCAAGGATGGTGCGACAGGCCGCAAGGCATTGCACTTACAACTACAATAAGCATGTCAATGTTAATCTAACAGCTCCGGCGATCCACTAGCCCCCCCCCCCGCGGTGGTTTTGAAATGCTCCCGATTTCTGAGGTCTCAAGGTTGGCAAGTATGATGGAGACCAAAGCCTTCACATACAAGAACTGGTGTTTCTTACCAATTATTGGTTTGTCATGATCCCAACATTAGGCTTTTGTCCTAAAGATTTGTCATCAAAGTGGGTTTCCTCGAACATTCACCCTCCACATCCACTAACCAGTGAAAGAGAGCATGAGTCACGCAGAGACAGAGCGCGCATGTTCACCAAACCTTTCCTGAACAAATAAAGGCTTTTAAGAAAAATCAACTATGCAAACCATGAATCATATGATCCTTCCCTCCCTCCACCTACACTCGATCATCTCACCATATAAATAGTCAGAGCGCCATTTTCATCAATTTCCATAGATTCTGAAACCGCAGGTCAAAAGGAAAACAGTCGAGCATGGAGGCTTCTGCAGCCGAGGAAGTGTTGTAACATTGGATCCGACAGGAGGGCATCGGTCAACCTCAGTGGCGAACAGTCAGGGCCTTCAAGGTATTCAGAGAACACCCTGGAACACTCAGATAAAACAAACAAAAACATCGATTTAATTATATAAATAAAATGTAATAAAATGAATAAATGAGATTCGTATCCGTGTTGTTGATCTGTAATATCACAGTGTTACGTTGATTTGTTTGTCCTTCTCGGTCCATGCACTACGCATTTCAGTGGTTTTGTGTTAGAAAAGAAAGCAACCAATCACATCTTGTTCTGGGTCTCTGGGTAGAATATCCTTCAACCAGGTATTCTACATCCTTGATCGAATGCCCTGGCCGTTGCACTGAATGAGAGCGTACGTTTGGACTGACAGTTTGATCAACCAATCAGATATTGATTTGTAGCCAATGGGCGTGTTCTTTCAGAGTTCCCCTCGGTTCCAGGGTGCTCTAGAAGGCCCGCTAGTTAACTGGCTCGAGACAGAGGATCTAGAATGCGACGAAGCAATTCATGCCGTTTTATTGTTTTTAACGTTGAAATGACAAGTGCAGCAGGTGGAGAGGAAGTTGTTGCGGAATTGTTGTGAGTACCCTTTAAGACGACAATTCAGTGAAAAGACGGACATTATAATGCCGCGGAGGGGGGGGGGGTGCCGGGGGGGGGGTGCCGGGGGGGGTGTCTACAGAAGGTCCAGTTGTGATAGACACGGTTCGCCACTGGTCAACCTGTAATACATCGCTTCTCTCCTATAAAAAACCCTCCTACATCGAGATATAAAGGACGCAATCGTACGTAGATGGCGTCTGTTTACAACGATTTGTAAAATAACACATTATACTGTTTGAATGAAATAAATTGGTCAAATCAGGACGGCAGAAAATACTTATCTCTTTTGAGGATTCAAAGTCAACTTCATTGTCAATCCTTCCGCTTGTGTGTACAGACAGAGAGTTCGAAATACCGTTTCCAACAATCCCGAATACAAAAATACATAAAAATATGTATATCCTATAATCAACGGACACATTTATACATACATGTATATAAATAAAAGCACAACAATCAATATATACAAAATATCAGTCACTTCAATATCTTTGGATTTATTGCAACTTTACCGTGAAGAAAATGATGTGATTGGACCGTATTTCTCGCCGTAATATCATATCTTTGTCCATATAGTGCATGCTACTGTACATTCACGTGCTCTCAAATTAACTCCAGAAACCTGGACTGTTTTATTTCCTGTGCTTTATAAAAGCCCTCCACACAGATCCACAGTGTCTGCATCCACTGCGTGAGCGCACAAAGGCTCCATAGCTTCAGACCGATGGCAATCTGATCTCAAATAAACACTTGTGTAAATCCATTCGTCTAGCCAAACACACAGCATTCAGCACAACAAGGCCACTGACGGCAGAGCTTCAGGAGTTACAGCGCGAAATCTGCCCAAACATCTGTGTGGCACTGGAGGTAATGGAAAGAGGTTTTGGGGAGCGGCCCAAACCGCAGGAGGAAGTTGCATGTCGGTGTTCTCCCATACGTGAAAACGCCGGAGAGTTTGCCAGGTGTCAGCACCAATCGAAGTGAAGGTCGGCGGCGGAGCGTGGCTGGACGGGTTTCCCATGATGCAGTGCGCCAACGAGCACGCCGCGTGAAAGTGATTCGACACAGGCAGGTAACGGGAGGAAGACGAGGGCGAAGACTCACGCAAATACTGCTGCAGGAGGGAAGGATTACTGTATATTCATCTCTGTGTGATGCTCAGAGGGGGAAGAAGTATTCAGATGCCTTACTTGAGTAAAAGTACCAATACATTACTGTGAAAAAACTTCATAAGTCCTGCAAGTAAAAGTACAAAAGTATTATCAGCTAAATGTACTTGAAGTATAACAATTAAAAGTAATCCTTGTGAAGAAAAATTGTTTAAAATTGTATTGATATGTGTGACATTTCTAGATTATATTGTTTTGCATCAATTAGCGTTTTACTGTTGGAGACCAAAGTTCTGATTTACTTTTTGCAACATATTTAAATAATTGGATTCTTTGTGTGACTTAAAGAGTTAGTCCATTTGTTTAATTGTTAGACATGCATTTTGTTTAAGTAGTTAAAGCCGGTAAATACATGTCAATTATCTCTCTCTTAAATGTAGTGGAATAGAAGTATAAAGAAGCATAACATGGAAATACTCAAGTACAAGTACCTCGAAAAGTACAATACTTGCGTAAATGTGGGATGATCACCTGTTCACCTATTGAATAGTAACCTCCATGCGGTATTTACTCCTCACATGCACGGCTCACTATTACAAACACATGCACTACAGAGGGGTAAGGTGTGTGTGTGTGTGTGTGTGTCCTAGTATTACTATCATTGTGGGGACCTACATCTGTTTACACAGTCACGTGTGGGGACTCGCTCCCTTATGGGGACATAATGGAGGTCCCCACAAGGGGAATCATTAATGTTAGGGTGAAGACTTGGTTAGGGTTAGGGTTAGGGTTAGGCATGTGTTGGTTATGGTTAAGGTTAAGATAAGTCTCCAGGAAATGCATGTAAGTCAATGTAATGTCCCCTGAAGTGATGTATACATGGTGGGTGTGTGTGTGTGTGTGTGTGTGTGTGTGTGTGTGTGTTTCAAAGTCCACAACATAGAGGAACTACTTTCTGTCTTCTTACAGCTAATAGCAACATGTTTTTTCTATTGCTGGAGACAGCGCGGCCGTAACCTCCACACATGTTGGAATATAAGTAACACGGACAGATGGCCAGCTTTCAGCAAGAGTATAATATGGCCGTAAAATATGGCAGCTAGCTCATTCTGTATTTCTCTTTTTCTTTCTTCCAGCTGTTGACTGCTCTGCTGGTGTTCTGGTATTAGATGGCTGCATTAACTGCTGCTGCTGCTGCTGCTGCTGCTGCTGCCGCTGCTGCTGCCGCCGCCGCCGCCGCCGCCGCCGCCGCCGCCGCCGCCGCCGCCGCCGCCGCCGCCGTGCCAACGAGAAGATGTTTTTGGTTGTGTGTGTTTGTCTATCAGTAGGATTTCATTATAAATAAGTGTATTTTCATGAAACTTGGTGGAAGAGAGGTGCATATAAATATATATAATACCCTGCTGTGTTGTTTACTGTAAATTTGCATTTCAACATGTATATTTTCTACTTTTTGTATTGCCGTTTTATTTCTATTTTGAGATGTTTACATTTTAGAATTGTTTATTTCTACTCTTTTAATTTATCTAATGTGCAATGCCTTGTCTTTTTATGCTGCTGCAACGTAAACACTTCCCAAATTAGACTCAGTAAAGTACATCTTATCTTATCTTATGGGCCAAGGAAGAACCCATAACATTTTCAAGCATATCCACGAGGACACAATATTTGTCTTACGGAAACGTCCTCTGCAGAGGTCTCGGTGTATTGTAATGTTGTTGATTTGAAGGGTTTTCTTTAGCACTGTCCCATTTAATCAAAAACACTGTGTGGAAGAGGATAAACAATGAAAAGGAAACTTCTATTACATTTTAAAAGTCAAATTTGAAGTTCCAGGATCTGGTTTAGCGTTGGCCTCGTACCTGCCGTAGTACGTACTGATTACAGACATTTTAGGTGCTCTCACTTTTCAATTTGACCTTTAGATAAAGAGCTTTGGATACTCTTGCTGTGGTTTCCAACCTTTACGCTTGTTTAAATGCTTCGGTTGTAACCCTAACCTCCTTTTAGCAATGTAGCCACATTTCAATATGTCATCAATTAGTCTGGAGAGAACAGTGTTATCATAACCAATAGAAATGATGGTCAAAGGAACAGAAATTAAATATAATCTAGATATCTGAAGCAAGAACATTCTGCTATACGTTGTACAAATGAACCAAGACCAATTTAGGCCTGGACAGGAGTCAGGTTCAGACAAGCGTTAAGTTGAAAACAAGCAGAAGTGGGATGAGTGAAGTCTGGAGCAGGACGATGTGGATGTTGGCAGAGGAGACGCCTGAATCACGCACATGTACCAAGGTGCTCACTCAAATGCATGGAGATCTACGGATTTTATTTTATTTAAAGGGGACCTATGATGCAAAATGCACTTTTTGATGTCTTTTCTACATCAACATGTGTCCCCGGTGTGTCAGGGAACTCACGCAGCGTCAGACTATAAAACCCTCTCTCTTTTCCTCCGTACCCAAATCTCTAAAAACGGGGAACAACGGAGCTGATCCAGATTTGCGTCCGATATGACGTAATATCTGAAATGTGGACCCACGGCCCAATCAGAAACGTTGCTATCAGAAACAATGCCCGACTGTTTTGGACGTAATGTGGTCTTTGTTTACGTTAGCATCGCTAACACTCAGAGATAACCTGTGCTGGAGAGCATGTGTGTGAAGAAGCAGGAAGTGCAGGATCTGTTTGGTATTTTGAGCAAAACACAGCATAGACATGTTTTTTATGTATTTGTATATATATCTGAGACCCATAATATATGCCTGAAAATAGCATGATAGGAGACCTTTAATTTCATATTCTGTTCTTGTACATATCATATTCTATCTACATGTAAGGCAAGGCAAGGCACGTTTATTTATATAGCACTTTTCAACACAAGGCAATTCAAAGTGCTTTACAAGAAAATGGCATTTAAAATCAGTCATTAAAAAGAAAAGCTAATAAAAGAAACATTAAAAGAAAAAGTACATGGATAAAAGTTACAGTGCAGTCTAAGATATGAATAGTTCAATTAAAAGCAGCGACAAAAAGAAAAGTCTTCAGCCTGGATTTAAAAGTAGTCAGAGTTGCAGTGGATCTGTAAATACTTTTTATTTTGTATTTTGGTATTTTATTACATATGTTGCATTGTTGGAGGAGCTCAGGTCAGAATAATTGAATTGCCATTTCTACACTGTATGTTTTTGCATATGACAATACAACGTTTGAATCTTTGGACGTTTCTACAGTGATGACAGAGGAGGAGAATCCAGAGGAAGTAGTGGAGAACAAATACTTTGTTACTGTATACTTAAGTACATTGTTCTGGTATCAGTACTTTACTCAACTACTTATTTTTCCAACAACTTTTTACTTTGACTTCTTACATGTTGAACCCTAATACCTGTACTTTCTACTTCTTACATGTTGAACACAAATACCTGTACTTTCTACTTCTCACATGTTGAACCCAAATACCTGTACTTTCTACTTCTCACATGTTGAACCCAAATACCTGTACTTTCTACTTCTTACATGTTGAACCCAAATACCTGTACTTTCTACTTCTTACATGTTGAACACAAATACCTGTACTTTCTACTTCTCACATGTTGAACTCAAATACCTGTACTTTCTACTTCTTACATGTTGAACACTAATACCTGTACTTTCTACTTCTTACATGTTGAACCCAAATACCTGTACTTTCTACTTCTTACATGTTGAACACAAATACCTGTACTTTCTACTTCTTACATGTTGAACACAAATACCTGTACTTTCTACTTCTTACATGTTGAACACAAATACATGTACTTTCTACTTCTTACATGTTGAACCCAAATACCTGTACTTTCTACTTCTTACATGTTGAACTCAAATACCTGTACTTTCTACTTCTCACATGTTGAACTCAGATACCTGTACTTTCTACTTCTTACACATTGAACTCAAATACCTGTACTTTCTACTTCTCACATGTTGAACTCAAATACCTGTACTTTCTACTTCTTACATGTTGAATCCAAATACCTGTACTTTCTACTTCTTACATGTTGAACACAAATACCTGTACTTTCTACTTCTTACATGTTGAACCCAAATACCTGTACTTTCTACTTCTCACATGTTGAACCCAAATACCTGTACTTTCTACTTCTCACATGTTGAACTCAAATCCCTGTACTTTCTACTTCTTACATGTTGAACACAAATACCTGTACTTTCTACTTCTTACATGTTGAACTCAAATACCTGTACTTTCTACTTCTTACATGTTGAATCCAAATACCTGTACTTTCTACTTCTTACATGTTGAACCCAAATACCTGTACTTTCTACTTCTTACATGTTGAACTCAAATACCTGTACTTTCTACTTCTCTCATTTCCCAAACAGCTGGTTCCTTTAGTCTGAGTGTGTGTTGGTGCGTGATCATTATTCTTTAGAGTCACTGCGTGCCTATTGGTTGGAACACGATCCGTGTATCCATCACTTCCTGGTCTTCTCTAAAGAAGAGGGACCAATGGAAACGTTGTCATGTTGCCGTTGGTCACCATGGAAACATTCATTAGCTAACAATGACATTATTGTTCTATTGATATAAAGGGAGGTCAGGTACTCTTTAAAGCAGCTGCTAGTTATGGGTACTTTTTAATGAAGTACACTTCAAAGCCTCTTTACTTTGACTTGAGTAAAGAAGTTTAGTCAGTACTTCTACTTCTACCAGAGTATTTTTAAACACGAGTATCTGTACTTCTACTTGAGTAAAGGATGTGTGTACTTTTACCATCTCTAGGAGGATCTCATGTTCTACAGCAGGTGTGAGAGGAGGAGGCTCAGTGTTTGTTTTCTCCTCTCACCACCCCATCTTTACTGCTGACCTTTCCTCGAACAGAAACCCTGACTCCCTTTACAGACTCAGTCCGACCCTATCTTTAGTGCAGCTCTATTTTATGTACGTTTGTGTATTTATTTTCTCGGCTGCATGGCTGTGCCTACGTAGAGAGTTTTGAAATCCCATCAGGGCTGACACAGGAAGAGCCCACCTACAGTTGCTCTGTGCAAAGAAGCAGAATCACGTTACCGAATACACATTTAAAGATATAGTACAAAACTCTGGGAAAAATACCTATTCAATTATTACAATGTCCTGCTACTGCTTCTTATTGTCTGGGAACTCTCACTGACGGCCCGTCTACACTACAGCGTCGACAGCGTCGAAAGCTCCAATCTGCCCATTCACTTTCAATGGGGTGACGTCACGTAGCCTCGCTTTTTCGCCGAACTGAATTGTGGGTAGCAGAGTGGACCGTCTCAGGCGTCTCCGGCGACAGAAGTTGAACAATGTTCAACTTCTGACGCCGGAGACGCCGGAGTAGCCAGCGCCAGCCAATCAAATCCCGTTTCCCAAAATCTGACAGCTGAAGCCGTAGCCAATCAAACCGCATCTAAGCTGGGAGAGATATCCCGCCGTTCATTTCTATATTTCAAAAAAAGTCGGAGGAGAAACTAATTATCGCCGTAGCAAATCACCCGGTTTTGTATGACCAGACCCTCTTCACCTACCGGGATACAAACCGGAGGAGCCAGGCATGGAGGGAGGTGGCAGAGGCAGTGGGGGAAACTGGTAGGTTTTCGCCTGTTTGGGGAGTTTATATATATATTGCTCCCATACAATCCCCGGGGTTTTTTGCTTTGTATCTCGGGGGCGGGAGATTCATGTGATTGGTTGTTGGCCGTGTTGCTTGAATAAAATCCCCAAGCTCCAGACACGCCCAGCTCCAAGCTATTTTTGAAGCTGTAGTGTGGACGCTCCGTTAGAAAGACACATGAGAAACGTCCGAGCTTTAGAGGTGCACACATTGTTTCATTGAAAGTAGTTGGCTTGAGCTTTTAGGCTAAGCTAAGCTAAGCCAGTCTCACGGCATTTCGTGTTATAGTCGCGAAATGTAATCTATTGATTCGTGTTCACCAACACGATTTCCCCATTTTTTTCGTGTCACGGTACAGAACGATTTTTAAAAGCAATTTAAATAATAACAAATTAGAAGGAAAAGAATATTTAAAAAATACAGGTTTCAGTATTCTGAGGCTCTGAGCCATTTCTTTTCCTCGCGGACGGCAAAAAAAGTCAGACATTATGCACTTTAAAATAAAAGCAATAATCGTGGCTTGATATTGAGTAAGAACATGTTTTTATGAACCACACAGCTTCCGGTCTTCCACGACCCGACCGGACAAAAGGACGTGGTGCAGGCACGAAACACACTACCAGTAGAAATACATTGCTTTTAAAATCGTTCTGTGTGACACGAAAAAAATGTGAAAATAGTGTTGGTGAACACGAATCAATAGATTACATTTATTTCGTGACTATTACACGAAATGTCGTGAGACTGGGTGGGACTAGCTGCTGATTATAGCGATACTATGAAGACAGGAGAGTAGATATATAGACTGGAAGCTAAAGGTAAAAGCTAACCTGTGTTCAATGACCCAACGGCAACTTTAAAGCTAATTAAATGTATATTTCATATTTAAATGCGTATACAAAAAGGTACAGATGACAATATGTGTTTTTCGACTATTGCATATCGAGCCATTTTCAAACGATGAAATACATATTTTATAATTTAAGTAAGAAATAGAAATATTGACGGCAACATTAATGTGTTTCTCGACAGCGGTCCAGATGGTCCCTGTCGTTATGCTAAGCTAAGCTAAATGCTCTCGCTCGATAATTAACGCAATCAGTCTTTTATTATCTGGAATATAATGTTATGTGGCTCACAAGGAAAGGGGGTATGTCGTTTTCTGTTGCATTAATCACAAACATAGTATTCTAGTTTCTTTTAATAGCGGTGTGCGGCTTTGCACAAACAAAAGCGTGTTTTCGGCGGTGTGTTTGAGTGCTCTGTGACGGTGTGAAAGCTGCGTCAGGTGTCCCTGAACACACTCCTGCTCACACGGCGTCTGTTCGGACCTACTGTACGCACGGGGGAGCAGTTCGTAAGAAAGCCAACGAGCCGGCCAATCTAAATAACCCTCATGGTAAAAAATGGAGACAAATTGTATACTTTAACCTAAAAATGGAAACAAATTGTGTGCCGTTTTCCCCCTAAAACTTTAGACAAATTGAGTGAAGGCAGAGCAGAACTTTTTACTGCTTTATTTCTTTAAACATGCCATTAATGCGAAACCACATCGTGAAAATGGAGGGAATAGAAAAGGGTTTCTATGCCCACTTGCCCGTGTCTGTGTTACGAGACCAGACAGAGGGTATTTCAAATAAATACAGGATGCCACAGAAATGTACACTTCCCTCCAGAGGGCTGGGGGCCGGACTGGATCTGCACAAACACTATATTCATTATGCCCACGACTCATAAAGTGATTACATTAGAGCCTGATGATTGGGATGAATCTGCTGCCAGGGAGAGCTTTTCCAAACAGAACGTTCGCCTTAATGGATCGCTCTCTCCCTCCAGTTCTCTTTTATCGCTCTCAAACACCCAATTTCATTGTCAGTGTTGCTTTTTCTACCGAAACACTCACTTTCTGTCAGGCTCTCTGTCTCCATTAACAAAGTGCAGCTATGACGTTGGCGGCAGGTGACACGTGGAAGGTCAAATAATGCAATTTAAAGTTAAAAATGGCCCCGTGGATACGCTTATAACGTGAGCTCTTGTTAATCTGTAAGTGTTCCAACAATTACGTTGTGATGAAGTGTTGTACTGGTGTGAACGCTTTCCATTAACTTGACTGCGTGTGTTTGACTTTCGTACATGTGTTAAATGAGCAGGTGGAGGCAGCGCCGTTTATCAAAGTTACACTCGGTGGTACTGAATCATTTCTCAATGCGTGTTTGTACCAACGGAAAGACGAATTGCTCGGGAAATATGAATTTTTTTTTGTTTAAATGTTGGCAGTTTCAAGGATATTAAAAACAATCATTTTTAGCGCTGCAACCACGCGATCAATGGCCTATAAAATGTCAGAAAATAGTGAAAAATGTCTCATCCTAGTTTCTCAACATCCACGGAGATGCCTTTAGATCCAAAACCCAAATATATTTAGTATAATACGATATAAAACACGAGAAAAGAGGCAATGAAAACAGCATTTTAGGACAATGGCAGTTCTAACGCAGTTACTATATTTCACGCATCATTCATCATGTCCGAAAAACAGCTGATTCAGCAGGACTTCAACTCAAAAGATGGAGTTACGTTTCAGTAGAAAATATATTGGAGTCATATCTTATTTTGTCAAAAACCAACAAATGATCCGTCCCCCATGTGTCCACTCGGACGAGGTCCCTCTATGTCCTGCTAAAATCAAACAAGACACAAGATTTGGATGGTGATTCGTAACAATCTGAAAACTCTGGAGACAAACCCTAACTACACACACACACACACACACACACACACACACACACACACACACACGCATGCACACACACACACACACCACACACACACACACACACACACACACACATACCCACCATGTATACATCACTTCAGGGGACATTACATTGACTTACATGCATTTCCTGGAGACTTATCCTAACCTTAACCAACACATGCCTAACCATAACCCTTACCCTTAACTTTACCCTTAACCTTACCCTTAACTTTACCCTTAACCTAATCATAAACCTAACCAAGTCTTCACCCTAACATTAATGACTCCCCTCATGGGGACCTCCATTGTGTCCCCATAAGGGTGGCGAGTCCCCACACGTGACTGTAAAACAGATTTAAGTCCCCACAAGTATAGTAATGCTAGGCCACACATTACACACGCACACACACACACACACATGCACACACACACACACACACACACACACACACACACACACACACACACACACACACACACACAGCTGTTTGACTCCCATCCATGCCTCACATAAAGAGCTTGTTGTGTGGAGGCTAGTGATGGAGGGGGGGGGGGGGGGGGTCTGGCCTGACGCTCGCTGTGACAGCTCCTTTGTTTCTGCCTGACTCACATCCATCTCGAGACAGGACAGATAAAGACAAATGGATTTTTTTTTTAAAGACAGAAAAATATCAAGAACCACTTTGTTTCATGTCATTAATTCCCATCTCAAAATGCCATCGCACAACGATGACTTTGCTTTACATGGTCTGATAAGGAATGTCATTTTTAGGAAAAATGCACTTCCCATTTTGACCAAAAACAGCTTCTTGGATACTTCACAAACACGAGGGCTGACTTTGTGAGACTCCTAATATGGGCGTGCATTTTGTGTTGTCATGACTACAGCTCATCTTGTCCCCGGTGCACGTAGTCTGGATGCTCAGAGTGAAAGCTGTGCAGCTGGAGCTGAATGACTGCTGGAGGATATAAGGCCCTCTTTGTTTGTCACAGGTGTCTGCACGCTAATAAATAAATAAATAAATCACGGACGGCCCACACGTGCACGGTGATAAGCACGTGCACACAAAGCCTCCCACACACATCCTGCTACTGCTCCGGATCAAACACTGTGACAGTTAAAGTCAACACTTTATTTGCTGTCAGGCCAGGGAGGAATACACTTGATAAATAATAATAATAATAGATGTATTTTGTAAGCGCTTTACAGAGATACTGAAAAGAAAAGTAAATACAGTTAAAGTCAAATTAAAATCAAGCAATACAACAACAATATATAGATATATATATATATAGATATATATATAGATATCCTAAAAACTATATTAATCCTTTTGGTTACTATTCTGCTAGAAATTGCAAAAATAAACGACAGAAATGTAACAATAAAAACGCAGATGAGTATTAAGTGTATACTGGATGTAGTAATATTACCACCCGTTCCTAGTAGATAACAATATTATTATTTGATTGAAGGAAAATAATATTTAGTATTATTAACATGCATTAAATGTTTTTTAACAATGCAAATAAATACTTATTTTAATAAATATGAAGTTGTCACATTTGTGCCAAGTTAGATTTTAGATATTTATCCTAAGAACTATAATAATCCTGATGGTAACTATTCTGCTAGAAATTGTAAAAAAATACACAAACGTAACAATAAAAGGTAGACGAGTATATATTAAGTATATGTAGTAATATAACACCCCGATTCTAGTAGACAACAATAACATACTCTTTTTAGGGTAAAACTAATATTAAGTTAACAGTTTTTTAACAATGAAA